>SJYT01044592.1:47908-169642 GCA_006410635.1 Cephalophus harveyi | reverse complement strand
GTCTGTTGTGATCTCTCCATTTTCATTTCTAATTTTATTGATTTGATTTTTCTCTCTTTGTTTCTTGATGAGTCTGGCTAATGGTTTGTCGATTTTATTTATCCTTTCAAAGAACCAGCTTTTTGCTTTGTTGATTTTTGCTATGGTCTCTTTTGTTTCTTTTGCACTTATTTCTGCCCTAATTTTTAAGATTTCTTTCCTTCTACTAACTCTGGGGTTCTCCAATTGTTCCTTTTCTAGTTGCTTTAGGTGTAGAGTTAGGTTATTTATTTGACTTTTTTCTTGTTTCTTGAGGTATGCCGGTATTGCTATGAAAAGCAACTTTAAAGGAGTGGTTTTTATGTGATTTTTTTTTTTAATCTCAAGAAAATTGAATAAAACTTCCCAGATGGCTCAGTGGTAAAGAATTTGCCTACCATGATAAAGAATTTGCCTGCCAATGCAGAAGCCGCAGGAGGCACAGGTTCTATCCTTGGGTTGGGAAGATCCCCTGGAGAAGGAAATGACAACCCAGGGTAGAATTCCTGTTGGATAATCAGAGCACACACAAGCACAACACCCTTATCTCATTTTCTGAAAGATCTTTGCAAAACATGTTGACCTTTCCTAAGCTTCTTGGCCTCAAGGATACTTATCAAGGGAAATGTCTTAAATTCATGCTTTCTTCTAAAGCTGATACAAATAGATAAAAGAACTCCCCTGATTACCATATAATATTGGTTTTATGACAGCAAGATCTGATGTCAGATCTTTCATGTTAGGTGGCTGGCCAGAAAATTCAGAAAGTGAAAATGGTGATTTAAATAAAACCAATCCCAGGTTTTGTTGTTCTGCAATTATCACTATAGCTTTTGGGAAAAACAATAGGAAAAGCAAGGTTTCAACACTGTATCATTCTAAGGCATTCTAGTCCACCAGGTCCGAAAGCCTTTAATGGGATTGGAGTTTCTACTGTCGTTGAGTTTGGACTGATTTGAGATTATGAAGCAAGTTCTCAAAAAGCATAGATGATCTTCAAATAACTACTGTCTATGAAAGTATCAGAGGTTAAAAAAATTAATCGGTCTATTTGTCACTGGTGTCTTTACTTACTTACTTTTATTTTTTCTCTTTTGGCTGTGCCGGGTCTTCACTGCTGCATTTGAGCCTTCTCTGGTTGTGGAGCGATTGGGCTACTCTCCAGCTGCAGCACACTGCTTCTCACTGTGGTGCCCTCTCTTGTTGCAGAGCACAGTCTCTCGGGCACGAGCTCAGTGGATGTGGAACACAAGCTTAGTTGCCCCATGGCATGTGGACTCGTCCTGGACCAGGGATCAAACCCATGTCTCCTGAGTTGGCAGGCAGATTCTTAAACACTGGACCATGGGGGAAGTCTTCATTGGTACTGTTACAATGAAGTGATATTTTAAAAATATGAACATATTCTCCTATTCCTAATTTCTGTCTCATTCAGAAACTGTTTCCGCCAGTTTTATTAAGATTGGTTTGTTTTTGCATTACAGGACAATCAGTTCAGTTCAGTTCAGTCACTCAGTCGTGTCCAACTATCTGTGACCCCATGGACTGCAGCACGCCAGGCCTCCCTGTTCATCACCAGCTCCTGGAGTTTACTCAAACTCGTGTCCATTGAGTTGGTGATGCCATCCAGCCATCTCATCCTCTGTTGTCCCCTTCTCCTCCTGTTTTCAATCTTTCCCAGCATCAGGGTCTTTTCAATAGGATATTCCTAAATTGTGAAAGGGCTTCCCTGGTGGCTTGGTCGTAAAAAATCTGCCTTCAAGGTAGGAGCTGCAGGAGATGCAGGTTTGACCCCTGGGTTGGGAAGATACCCTGGACGAGGGCATGGCACCCACCCCAGCGTTCTTGCCTAGAGAATCCCATGGATAAAGGAGCTTGGTAGGATCAGTCCATAGGGTCACAAAGAGACAGGCATGACTGAAGCAACTTCGCATTCATGCATGCATGCAAACTGAAAACCTTGGCCCAAGAACCCCAATTCCAACATGTCTCTGAAAAGACAAAAGGAAAAGTTTGCAAAGGCTTCACTTTCACCCTCTCAGGCATCACCGTCACCGTGCAGCTAATCTAAACCTCTGCTGTTTCTCACTCTCATGTGTATCTCTTGTCAGCAAGAGCTGCAAATTACCCTCTAACCATGCAGTTCACATCTTGTAGTGTTTAATGTCTGTCTTTTTTGTCTTTTCTGTTACCTTAGTTCCTGCCAAATGCTCTCTTTGAAGGGAGAACAAAATAAATTCTGGCCACTAAGAAAGGCCAGACATAATTTCATCTTCAAAATGTTCAAGTGATGAAATAGCATTTTACTCCTTTTGGGTCATAGTTAGGGAAAGGAGTGGAAAGTTTCCTAGTTCATATAAACAATCCCATTAACCGCACGAGGAGAGAAGCCTGAACAAACGCATTGCGTCTGACATTCTTAGGAGAGAGTTGCACCTTCTAGCTGGGGGCAAACTAAGAATGTGTGCGGTGCAGGTTGTTTTGATTCCTGGCAACCCTTAAACTCCTAGTTAAAAAAAAAAAAAATTAAAAACACCTTTGAAGTCTTCAATCCATGATCTCTTTGAGCAAATACTATTTTGATGAGCACAGTGTCAATGAATCATAAACAGAGGGATTATATTTCTAATAAAATACTCATGAGTTTTACAACTTAGATAGCAGTCTACTTCCTGCTATTTTGAACCTTAAAGTTGAAAAAAGAAGTGGTTGCAAGTTATTTGCTGATATTAAATTTCTTTCTGTTCTTTAGCAAACATTTCAAAAAAAGATAATAGCAGTCATTCTTCTGACTTTGGTTGGAGAAGTTTCACATCGCATTTCTTTTGTGTTTTATTTATTCATCTGAAAACGGTGCCAGCAGTCTCGATGAGTATGGCACAGTCGTGTTGAATCTGGGACAGATGTTCAAAGTGAGCACCTCTAAAAAATACATCCTTAGTGATACCAACTACAGTTCCAGTCTCATCAATGAATTTTGTCTGGGAGTGTGGGGAGAAAATGGGAAATTCTATGATTAGAATACCATGATTGTAACTCCATAGGTTCATTGGTGCAAGTCTGCTATTAACTTGCTGGATTGACTGTTTAAACCCAAGAAGCATCCTGGCATTCCCCTTTTCTTTTCTTTTTCTGTCACTCAAGCAGAGCCTGCCTCAGGTGATGATAACAGAGTGCAAATGTTCTGCTTGCTCTATCCCTGAGTGAGAGAGAGGGAGAGAGAGAGGGAGGCTGTAATGGGATCACAGGAATAAGGATGGATGACAAAACCAAAGAGGGGAGGAGGGGAAGGAGTGAGCACAAGTAATGAGAGTTACAAATTAGCCACTGGAGGAGACGAAGCAAGCAAGGACAGCTGTGTAACACAGGCATGCACAGGCACTGCTATCTCATTAGGGTTTATTAGCTGCAAGGAAATGGGGCGTGAGAGAAAGCCACGGCTCTGTGGAAGAGAGGAAGTCCTTCATTTACTACTTGGAGGGGTCGAGTTTCAGCGTTCTCTCAACCTTCCCTTCCTTTCTGCTCTCCTCCTCCCACCCAAGCAATGTTACTGATGCCTGACTTGCAATCCTACTCAAGATTCAGGAAGCATTTTCATGTTCGTTCTGGAGAAAGCCAACAGTGCCTTATGGAGAAGAAAGGAAGAACACCTTTTCTCCCCATATTCCGTTGCCATTCTCTTGCCTGAAGTACTCTGGGCCCTAAAATAGCTGATCAAGCAGTACTGGTATTCCACGTATAGGAGAACCCATGGGAAATAAGCATTTTTGTGTGGGGCTGCCTTTATGAGCAGGCTGAGAAGGCAGCTATCGCCCTCATGATTCAAGGAGCAAAACAGTTTCACTGTGCTCCAAGATAGTTCCTCACATTTAATGTCACCTACTAGAGAGTTCCACATTACTTTCTCTTCAGCTTCCTCTTAAATAATGGATGTTTAGCTTGAATTCCCTGGATGGTTTCAGGATACCCAAAGCATTTTTACTTGGAAGAAAGTTAAGCTGTCTTGACCAAAGGGGGAAAAAAAAAAATTGGGTCAAGGGGAATGGAGTTAGGTGGCTGAGAATCAATACCTTTGTTCACTTTACAGAGGTTTCAGTGGAGGAAGGAATCAATTATCTGTTACTCCATTTGAGGAAAGTGGGATTATAGGTTGAGACGTTAAAGGAGGTCCAGTTGGGCTCAACAGGGAATTGTTCAGCAGTAAAGAGGGGAGTTTCTGATTGTGGCGAAGTAAGGTAGAGGTTAGATGCTGCCCAGGATAAGTAATATTGCTTGTACTGGGTAGGAATACTGCCTGTCTCCAGAGACCCCATCCAACACCTCTTTATTCTCATCAGTTACTACTTATATGAGTAAACACCTTTCCAATATTTACTCTGCCCTAATATAAACTTCTATAGCTCTGGAAGAAAAATTCTACTTAGGTTTCAGTTTAAAATCTTGCCATTTAAAACATCTGACCTGGGACTACCCCATTCTGTGGGACGACATAAAATGGCTTCTGTCACGGACGGAACCACAGCAGTCACCGGAAGCTATTCTGGGGTGGGGTCAAGGGGAGTCAGGCCTCGTCTCCTGTGGTTGCATGCACGTCCGCTTTCCTCCCGAGCTGTAGCTGCAGTGTCAGGCTTATGGAGGGATGTCAATGGCTTCATCCACAGTTTCAAATATTGATACGATGTTTCCATCCGGAAACAACTTTCTCTAAATGGGAAAATCTCAGTATGAGTCCGAGGAAACAAAATCCTGTCTCCCATTGTCATTTAATATGGCATGGCATTTAAAAATTCTGAAGTTAGATTAAGTGTAAAAATATATTATTTGCAAAAAAAAAAAAAAAAAACACCTGCAAAGTTAACAATTTTTGATAGGAAGAGATACATTTAGCAGTCAATATTTTTCTATATGAAGTTGGTGAGTAAAATATGAATTAATAAATCTTTCCATACCATAGTCACAAAAACATGATAAATGTGAACTGAGAGACAAGGAATAGATATGGAAATGCAGCTATAGAAGTATTGCTGAAGAAATTCTGCTCCAGGTTGAGAATAAAGGGGGACTGTGTTTGGGGCAACAGGATTTGAGGTAGTGAAACATGGGTCAGTAAAACCTGTTTGGGTGTGATTTGAGCCCAGAAACATCAGCTGGCTAAACTCATAAGGAATTCAATAGATGGTATGCTTTTGGTACGTCAGTAGCATAATCCTTCTGGAATTTTGGCAAAGGCAAGGTTATTATAGGTATTATTAAGGAATTCTTATTCCTGAAAGGAAGACAAAGAAAAATCAAAGACAAACTGCTAATATCAAATTTTGGCTAAGATCAAAAGAAAAAGAGATGACCATCTTTGAAGAAAAACTACACATTTGGCCAAAGTGTTCGTTAAGTTGATTTAACGAACAAGTTCCTATTGTTAACAAGGTTAGAGCGCACACAATTGGAAAAAGTATGACACGTACATAATACTGGGTTTTCTGCTGAACTCAATAGAGACTTGGAGTGATAGACTATAATAGGTGCCATGTAACTTTCATTGATCTTGAAATATGCGATTTTCAACATGTGCAATTTCATGAAGCTGAGGACGTAGGCAGCTTTTGAACATGGTAAGGCTGAGGAAACCACAGTTTGAAATATTTCACATAACAATATGAAACTTACAAAGAGTAGCAATAAGTAGGAGTTAGATGATGAAGCTATATAAGCACGTCAGGCAAATAGACAATTGCCTACATTTTGACAACAAGGTTAAATCTACTTTACTTGGTAAGGTCTGAGGGTAGAGTGAAAGGAAAGACTAAAGGTTTCAGAACATAAAGGCCAAGCTCTGCATTCAGATTTACCAGTTCAGATTTACAGGCTTCAGACTTGTCAGTGACTAGGAGTGTGGTTGTACCAAGGAACGGTTACCATCTCTGATTTCCATGAGCTACAGTTTACATACAAAAAAAACAAAACAAAACCAGTCAGGCTTCCCTGGTGGCTAAGTGGTGGAGAGTCGGCCTACCAGTGCAGGAGACACAGGTTCGATCCCTAGATCAGGAGAATCCCACATACTGTGGAGCAACTGGGCCTGTGCACCATAAGCACTGAGGCTGTACTTCAGCCCTGAAGCTGCAACTGCAGAGAGCACGTGTCACAGCTCCGGAAGCCCACGTGCTCCAGCGCCTGTGCTCTGAACGAAGAGCAGCCGCCGCAGCGGGGGGCCCATGCGGCACAGCTGGAGAGTGGCCCCAGCTCTCCACGACTAGGAAGAAAAGCCTGAACAGCAATGAGGACCCAGCACAGCCAAAAAAAATGATAAATAAAATTATACATTAAAAAGGCGCCCTATAAGAAGAAAATAACAGCCTGATTACTTGCCCATGGAGTTATTACGAAAATCCAGTAGTCTGGCATAGGTGAAAATACTTTCTAAATTATAAAGTGCTACGAAATTAGAAGTGATGATGCATAAATAATCAAATTCATCTACAGATGTTTCCAAAAGTCACCTCCACAACGATAAGGGCAGCATCAAAGCCATGACTGCAAACCCGCCATGGGCTATCATATTCAAAACGTAGTTTTTTAGGCGTTAAATATTCTGGCAATTTCTTTCTTTTTTTTATCAAAAGAAGATTTCATGAACCTGTTAATTTAATAACTAGGTCCACTCTTTTCAAGATTAGTCACTAAAGTTTAACAGTACATCACTGTTAAAATAAAGACCTTAAGAAGGGCATTTCATTTAAAAGAAATGAAGATGCTGCAGTGGAGAAATGCAACACCAATAAAAACAAAATGAACTGTTTTGCTAATGGATTTGAGTCTTTATCAATAAATCATGTAAGTTCTGTTCTTTAAGATGCATTCAAAAGTAACTGAATTTTTGGTTTGTGATTTAAGCAAAATATGTTGTTAAATCAGGGAAACAATGGTGAAAAACCATTTGTGTCTATAAAAAAAGTCCCTACGGTATAGTTATCTAGCAATATTGAAGGTCGTATTCTGGATGGCATTTTAGGAATGACCATTAAAAACAAAATATATCACTACTGGTATGATTCAATACAACTTGTTCTGCATGTCTGTCTTAACAACCATGAGAAATCACATCATTTTTTATTTCCCGGAGTCCTTTAAAACGCAAATTGTTTCTGAGTCTAGTACTTTTCCAGTTCATTGACAACTAAGGCTACGCCGTGGAGACGGTTATAATGGACATCTTAATTCTCTGGGCTTGGATGACTGGCAGGCCCCAGGTGCCCTCATATGGAGACAGCATTCTCAGGGTGGCAGACAGTGGGTCCAGGGTGGATTTCACAGGCAGTTAGGGTGATGGCTCCCCAATTGCTTCCTGGTCTGTCACTGGCCTCCCTGTTGATGGCTTTCAATAGGCACCCCAGGCCCCCTTAGGTGTAATTTTTTCTTGACTTGTCTTTGATCCTGAGGTAATGGAGCATTTTATCAATTTTAGTGAATAGAAAAAAAATCTTGATCTTTTTTTTTTCTTTTTTTTGCAGAAGATCAACATTCTCAGCTGTTCAGTCAGGGAAAGCAGGGAAAGAGGTGAGGCTGAAGGCCTCCTTCTCTGTCTCTGGATGCTTTTTTATGTTAACCTTTGTAATGCATTCCAGGTGGCAGCATTCCTCTAGACAGCGACCAGAGCAAGCTTTAAATAACACAGCAACGTTCAGTTAACTCCGTCTAGGATGAAAGACCCCTTATCAGAAGTCCACTGGCAAGGGATCTGGATGTTGAATTTTTGTAACCGCACCTTTGTTGTGGCATGTGATTTTGGCCATTTCAGAATCCCTTTCTGAGTTTTCATATAAATTATTACAACAGCAGGATATATTTATCCAGTGATCTCCAGGATAAAAGGACAATGAAATGGAAAGGTCTAGAAAAATCAGTTGCCCTTGATACTGAGTGTTTGCAGACAAGTTACTGTGCTGTGATTTGGTTAATCAGAGAGAGAAAGAAAGAGAGAATTATTTTTTTCTAATTTTCAAATTAGAAGCAATTATTAGAAAGCTACACTGGCACAAATTTTAATTAGACTTATCTTTGGCTCTTCATTAGCATTCATGAAATTTCAAATTATGATATGTCTTAGAAGAAATGGAGGAGCAGAAATTATTAAGGGGTAAAGGAGTTAGTTATTTACTTTAAAATATTGCTTATAAAGGCAGGTTAAAAATCTGTGTCTGGCCTTTGAAGTGGAATATTCCTTTAAAATATGAAAACCTCTAAAATTCAATGATACTATTTTGTCCATCTTGTCTCATTTAAATACATTAAGTTTTCTGAAGGAAGCCACGATACTGACAATATGCAACAGATTTTTGCAAACAGCCTGACTTCGTACTATTTCATCTTCTTATATGTTATATCTTTAAAGGTGTAATACATGTAACTTAATGTTGAATTTAAAAATACCCCCCCACCCCGCTAACTGAGTATTTGTGGAATGCTTACTTGTTAACAATAAATTCAGTGTTTGGTACAGAGACTACAGAATTGAATAAAACATTTTTACTCATAGATTTTCTTTAAATTTTGTCTTCAAAAGCATGTCTACCATGATATCCCTAAGTCTTTTTTCTGGCTATTCATACTTTGCTCTGGTTGCTAGAAAATCAAATTAATAGTCCATTACTAACATCTGCCCAGAATTATATTATATGTAATTTTATTATTCTTACCTATTTTAGCTTCATTTTACTTCTGTTCTCATTTCCTCATTGATTTAAATCTAGTTCTCTCATAGGCTTCCTCATGTTACATTTTAAAATGAAATGCGGCATCCATAAATAAAAAAATACATTGTTTTTCTCTCTCATTAGCATCTATAAGGCTGAACTTGAAGGGAGTGTTCAATAAATCGGTGTTGATTGATTGATTACAGTCACAAACTCAGTGTTGTTCAGTAAATATTAGGTTTTATGATTGTTGGTGTCTTGCTATGTATGTTTAGGAAATTCTTTGCAAATATGGGCCCCTCTTTTGGGAAAGGATTGTTCTGCGCTCAGAGTGCCACAGCTGGGGCAGTTTTACAGGAACTAGACTGGCACTAAACCCGGAGGGCACCTCTGTTCCTTCCTGTAGAGCTCTGTCTTAAAGACAGATTGCGGCCAACAGGATCCCTGCAATTGGAAGGCTCAGACTTTTCTCCACACAGTGTCACAGGCTTGCTTCACCAGTACTGATTATATATTACCAAGGAGAATTATAGTGAGAGGAAGGGATAAGACATTTTGCAGTTTCAATTATAAACTTAAACTACTGTACAATGAAGACAGTTCTGCTCATGAATGTGGCAAACAACTCCTACCGCCCGTACTTTGTTGAAAGAGTGAATGGATAAATAGGACTTTCACAGAAGAGACTCCACCAAACTGCTATTTCAGTGTTCTGACTGATGTACACGTATTGTACAAGCCTTCTTACTGTACTGAGTCGCTACTACTTTCAATATATTAGGTTGAATGTTGCTGTTCAGTCACTGAGTCCTATCTGACTCTTTTGTGACTCCATGGACTATAGCCACCAAGCATCTCAGTTCATGGGATTTCCCAGACAAGGATAATGGAGTAGGTTACATTTCCTCCTCCAGGGGGATCTTCCCAACCCAGGGATTTGTCCCTTGAACTGGCAGGCAGGTTCTTTACCTCTGAGCCACCTGGGAAGTCCCATGATCACTGTACTAGTTACTTAATTTACTTCTACTTGATGTTTGACACTTTTCATCTGTCATGCCACTTTAGAAAATAGCTTCTATGAAGGCAACTGTTCACTAATGTATCCAAAGTGCCTAGAACATAGCTGATAAATGTCAATGGGAAAAACGAATCAGCGTCCTCTCCCACTATGTTCAGTTAGCATTTCTTACAACTCTATTTCAAGACAAAAATTCAAGAGATGATAAAGTTAAGTGAAGATGATTCTGCCATGGTAGGCTCTTCAAATTCAAGTGTAGGGTCTATCTGTATTTAGAAAAGTCTAGAAGGAAAGTGTCCACTGTAAATTCTATAAAAAGGGGCAAGAATGTAAGCATTGGAATAGGAACGATAAGTTAATTCACTTCTTCTGGTTTTGATTCTGTTCGTAAATAATGTAAATGAAAACTGCCAGGATTTTCAGTGAGGAGTCCATGCACGAACTTGTTAAGAGCAAAGCCTGAAACTTCCTAATAGACATTTGGTTCATTACTAAGACATTTACAGAAACCTGGAGAAGCGCCCACTCCCAATGGGAAGAATTTGAGCTGAGATTCAAGATCAAGTCTTCCTCACATTAGGTCAGCAGGGGCAATTTTGTTCACATTCAGAAAGATGTTTTGTTCCTTGGTCTCAAAGGATAAGAAGCCATGAATTACAAATATATCCCAGGCTCAAAAAACATATCCCACATAAGGATTCATTCTGAACACAAGGGGCTGGGCATTTCTTTAAAGAAATAAAAATTAACTATGGTTTTTCAAGTAGTCAGATATGAGAGTTGGATCATAAAGAAGGATGAGTGCCGAAGAATCTATGCTTTGGAATCGTGTGGCTGGAGAAGACTTTTGAGAATCCCTTACACTGCAGGAAGATCAAAAGGAAATCAATCCTAAATACTCTTTGGAAGGACTGACACTGAAGGGGAAGCTCCAATACTTTGACAACCTGACTCAAAAGAACTGATTCATT
The DNA here is from genome assembly GCA_006410635.1 of Cephalophus harveyi. Taxonomy (NCBI): domain Eukaryota; kingdom Metazoa; phylum Chordata; class Mammalia; order Artiodactyla; family Bovidae; genus Cephalophus; species Cephalophus harveyi. The sequence continues at coordinate 158,945 of SJYT01044592.1, read as the reverse complement.
GGAAAAACCCTTGATGCTAGGAAAGATTGAAGGCAAAAGGAGAAGGAGATGGCTGAGGCTAAGATGGTTAAATAGCATCCTTCGCTCAACAGATATGATTTGAGAAAAATTTGGGAGATAATGGAGGACCGAGGAGCCTGGCATGCTACAGTACATGGGGTCACCAAGAGTCAGACATGAGTTTGCAACCTAACAACAATAGCAAGAACAAAATATGTAAAATTATTTTTCAAATAAAATGGATTAATTTATGAAATCAAATAAAAACTTCAAATATTTTTCAATAATTGAATAGGTGCGATTACTCACCCTTCAAGGACAGATTTCTATGCAATGCAAAAAATATTTATATTGCTAAATTATATTAATGTATTCATTCAAACATGCCTATCTAGATTATAGAATCTAGCATACAAGTTGAATATGCCTGGTTTGGGTTTTCACTACTTATTTATCAGGTGTAAATTCTCTCTGGTTTTAAAAGTCAATGGAACTGAAATTAAACTGAGAATATCTGAAAAATATGCTTTGAGCTTTTAGTTAGAAACATCAAATTTATGTTTTGACTAAGTTAATTAAGCAATTTCAGGTTTTTTAAATATTTATACAAACATGTCAATAATTCTTGTTAGTTTAACTGTAAATGAATGAAACAGAGTGGACAAAGAGTAAAAATATACCAAAAGTATCTGAATCATAATAGCTAAAAGTGTAATTGTTACAATTCTTTGCATATTGAACTATTTTTAAGACTTTCACTTGACAATTAACTGCAGGGTGCAATAACAGTACAGTATACAACTTTAATATGTAATTTTGTCTGAAGTATTAAAGTATTTAAAAGAAAAATGAAAGGATATCCTAGTTATTTAACAGGGATACCAAATAAGGAAATATTTTGGATCTTGGACTGCAGAACAGGCAGAGCTTCACATCAATACTGATTAATAGCAACTATAACTAATATTATACTATGAAATCTGTCTGCTGCATGATGCTATGAAGTTCCTACTCTACCAGCAGGGCTTCCCAGCTGGCTGAGTGGTAAAGAATCTGCCTGCCAATGCAGGAGACACAGGTGCCATCCCTGTGTTGGGAAGCTCCCCTGGAGAAGGAAATGGCAACCCACGCCAGTACTCCTGCTTGGGAAGATCCCACGGACGAGGAGCCTGGCGGGTGACAACGCATGGTGTCTGAAAGGAGCTGGATACGACTTGGCAACTAAACAACAACATCCAAGCATACCCAGAACGTTTTAGAGGTTGGCAGATTTCAATGAGAATGTTTACCATCAATCTTCTTTTTTTTTTATTTAGAAGCAATCTTCTTTAGTTTTATCGTTATTCTGCTTATTGAGTCCATAGACAACACCGAATTGTGTACTGATAAATATTTGTGTCATCACTACTTTTGATCACTACTTTTCCAATAGCTAGAGTTTAAGGCAGCATGCACTGGCTATTCCTCCCATATGTTCGTATATTTAAGTAGATACACTACCTGCCAACACCCAGGTTGCTTATGATTTTATATATTATTGGGGATATTTTACAACAAAAGTGTGTTTTTTAAATAACTGTAATATTGGGTCAAGTCTAATATCAAGGTAATTTTATGAACATCAGCATTTAGCATAAGGCTCCCTAAAAGTCTTCTTTATTTTATGAAGTAAATACTATGCAATTCTCACGTGTCACAAGAAATGTTAATAGTTCATTATTTTCCTTTTAATTACTTGTCACCAAATTATTATATTTTTTCAAAGAGAAAGTGCAAATATGTTGAGAAAAGGCAACTGATTCTTTGACTCTATATAAGTGGACCATAGTTAAAATGTTTGCTAGCCAGTGTCCAAATAATAGCCATTATTGAATTTAGTGATACATTTTGCCACCACTGTGTTTTACAGACATTCTCCAGACAGCATAGCATTCCAATTGTACCCCAAAATATAATACCAATTCTGTTGTTGAAAATACAAGATCTGCATCATGGTTCAAGATTCAACATCCAGTAGGCTTTGATGAGCAAGAATTTGAACCTAACTTCTAGTAAGGAAATTAGAAGAGGAAGAAAAGATTATGTCACTTACAGCATTTTTACATGCATTTTAGGTCTCACAAGCCTACAACGAGGCTCATGGAACTCAGCTGAGATCCCTTGACTTCTCAAGTGGCCAAGTTTAGAACGTAAGTCAAAACAATTTGACTCAGTGTCCATGTTTTTACTGCACCATGTTACCTCTTTTAAGATGCTCAAACCTTTTGAACATTGACATCCCATGTGACCACATCTTCCCCTTTATCCCAGTTCCAGTAACTATATCCTCACTTTGCATTTCTGTATAGCAGCCCTGCCTCCTATTTCCATTGCCTGTCCAACTTTTCATAATAAGAACTACAAAATCAGTTAGCCCATAAAGTAAAGAAATTCAGTTAGAAAACAAAACACCCATGATGTAGACCACTCTCTAGGCATCAGGTAGCATCTTCTGTCATCCACAGGGCATCAACATCATCTAACATGCCATGTTAGATAGGGGAATTACTTGGTGAAAAAAATGAAAGTGTTATTAGTCGCTCATGTATGGATGTGACAGTTGGACTATAAGAAAAGTTGAGTGCCAAAGAATTGATGCTTTTGAACTGTGGTGTTGGAGAAGACTCTTTAGAGTCCCTTGGACTGCAAAGAGATCCAACCAGTCCATCCTAAAGGAGATTAGTCCTAAGTGTTCATTGGAAGGACTGATGTTGAAGCTGAAACTTCAATACTTTGGCCACTTGATGAGGAGAGCTGATTCACTGGAAAAGACCCTGATTCTGGGAGGGATTGGGGCCAGGAGGAGAAGGGGACAACGGAGGATGAGATGTTTGGATGGCATCACTGACTCTATGGACATGGGTTTGGGTGAACTCCAGGAGTTGGTGACGGACAGGGAGGCCTGGCGTGCTGTGGTTCATGGGGTCGCAAAGAGTCAGACACGACTGAGCGACTGAACTGAACTAAGTCATGTCTGATTCCTTGCGACCCCATAGACTGTAGCCTACCTGGCTCCTCTGTACATGAAATTCTCTAGGCAAGAATACTGTAGTGGTAGCCATTCCCCTATTCAGGGGATCTTCCCAACCTGGGATCAAACCCAAGTCTCCTACATTGCAGGCAGATTCTTTACCATCTGTCACCAGGGAAGCACATGCCATGTTAGATGGGGGAATTACTTGGTATCAGGGGTGAAATTAGGTTTACACCATGCAGCTTAATGCTAGTTAATGTAAAGGAAAAAATAATGAATTTAAAGAGATGCCGTATGTCAAACCATAACCCACTCACACCATGCATTCTACAAACAAGTCTTTTCCAGTTGGTGCCCAAAGTTATTGCAGAAGATTTCAGCATCTCTCCTTGAAGCCCCAGTTTTAAGTCCCTGCAGAACCCACGAGCTTCCGTGTCTGGACAAAGGGAACTTTTCAAGTCCATCCTTAGACTTTCCTGCCCCAGCTGTGAAAATCAATTAGCCCCGGTGAAAGCCAAGCCACGCTATGTTCTCAATAATGAAAAAGGCCAACTGCACACTAGCAATTTTCTCTGTCCTTACAAAGACGAATGGGGACTTTGAATCTTTTTTCACCACTCCATGGAATTGCCTTTAGCTTCTATTTTGAAAGTTGCCAGACATGCCAGGAGATTAACACAGAAGGCTCTCTGGAGCAGCAGGAAAATTATACCATTGCACACCAGTGACATTCGTGACTCCCTCAGGCTGGTATGCAGCCATCAGACAGTCAAAACAAACACCTCCCAAACACACTCCAGAGCTCAACTCCCCCTTGCCTCTGCTGCCTTGATAAAAATGGAAATGGCTGATGGTACCTCATCAATTTTAAAGACCCAGCCAGTAGCTCAGATAATGCTTTACGAAAACAATAATAGGAAAATGCGAGAGCAAAGCTGGATAGCCAGGATCCCACTGAGATGATAAGTGAGCACTAGGAAATTGCCAGAGGAGCAGGGGTCACTCGGCGGTAAAGAGATCTGAGATTGCACCTTACTCGCTGGTAAAGAGATCTGAGATTGCACCTTACCATCCTGTTATGGAAGGGTGGCCACTTCTGGAGAGGAGGAGGAGTAAAGAAGACCCTCTCCACCTCGCCTTTGGCACCTCTACCATTATTGCTCATCACCAACTGCCTTCTTTGTCAAATAATAACCCCAGAGCAAATTCTTCACTCAGCTGAGCAGGGCTTCTCAACCTTAGCACTATCAACATAATGGACTGAATAACTGCTTGCTGGGGAGTTGGAGGGACCGCTTTGTGCATATTAGGATGTTTAGCAGCGTCTCTGGCCTCTACTCACTAGATGCCAGTGCTCAACCTCTCCAACTTACCATAATCAGAAATGTTTCCAGTAATTGTCAAATGCACCCAGGGTGGCAAAATCACCCTAGCTAAGAATCACTGTTACAGTAATGCTTCCTTTAAGTCCCCAAAGAACAAAAGAATTAGAAGATGCAGGGAAAATTAATGCTATTAAAACTGTTGAACATGTAACTAAAACATCTCCGAGATATACTGGCTCCATATTTATAATGCGATTAATCAAAAAGCAATGGACTTTTATTACAAGGTTTTAAATGCACATGGAGACAAAAATCTAGATAGGCAAAGTTTCATTTTAAAACAATTAAAGACATTGATTGTTTGGCTATCTATTTTAAAAATATTTTGTCTCACATTATAATCTACGCTTCATTCTTGCATATGTTGTCTCATTTATCTCACAGGTGAGAAAAACAAATTAGTTTTGTATTTTCATTGTGGAACTAGTTGCAATGTGTTTAAATGACTTGGAAGAGAGAAAATGACAACCCATTTAAAATAAAACTATTGCCTTTTTTTACATGAGAGTCTTTCTTTGTACTTGAAAAATGAGTCATATTTTGTACATTAAAGTTAATAAAGTTTAAGTATTTTAATTAAAATTGAATTATAAAGAATGATTTGATTGAGCTTAGATTCTTTCTTTTCAGCCAAAGTTGTGTTTTCAATTAAAAGTAATCAACTACCGTGAGCAAACCACCACATTCATAGATGATACATATTGTATCATCCATGAAGATATGTAAGACATAGATTAGTAGATTTTGACAGGAATTATGGTTACTTTTAGTAGTGAGTAGATATTCAATAGAATGTGGTAGACTGTAGCACTACAAAGTTACAGTGGCTACAAATTCCTTCCACTCCTATATGGATAATACCTTTGATCTTACAACTCCTCCAAGCAAGGGGTAAAGCATATGTATTTTTCTACTCTCTGAATCTGGACTTGATCACGTGACTTGCTTTGTCCAACAAGTCATTAACAAAGAAACGCAAAAGTAGGAGCTTGAATGGGCTTCTACACTGAGACTTGCCCTTCCTTAAAACTCTGCAACCATAATGATGCAAGCGAGCCAAAGAGCACTTGCTGGATAATGAAAGACACACAGGCAAGTCATTGCTTTTGTCCAAGGTGATATGCCAACTTTTCACCTGTGGAAGAGAACATGCTAGGCTGTACAGCCCAACCACGGACCAACCAGAAAGACAGCGTGACTGTGCCCAGACCAAAAGAATCCTCTGTGTGCCCAGTGGATACAGAGAAGCAGGAAATAACATTATTTTTTTTTGTTTGTTTTAACCCACTATGTTTTTGAGGTATTAGTGGCCGTAAANTGGAAGAGAACATGCTAGGCTGTACAGCCCAACCACGGACCAACCAGAAAGACAGCGTGACTGTGCCCAGACCAAAAGAATCCTCTGTGTGCCCAGTGGATACAGAGAAGCAGGAAATATCATTATTTTTTTTTTTTTGGTTTTAACCCACTATGTTTTTGAGGTATTAGTGGCAGTAAAAGCTAACATATTTGCATAAGTAATAAGCTTTAAACTGCATATGTGGGCAAGAAAACTACTGTAACCTAGTTGGAGGTCAAAGTGCGTCTGTCACAGGGTCACACTGTCCTACATTTAAGTGACCTGTGAGAGAAATACAAGTTTGTTAGATGAATTTCTGCAACAGACTGAAGGTAACAGTTGAACAATAGACATTATATTAATTCGGACATATTATGCAACTCTTAGGCCATAATCTTCATCACATCATTATCACCATCATCACTGCTTACTTTGAGACGGGTCCAGAGTGTTTTACCAGCCTCATTGCCCTCATCATGGGAAAAAAAAAGCAAAACCCACTACTTCACTGATTATAAGGGCTTCTCTTGTGGCTTAGGGGTAAAGAATCCACCTGCTGATGCAAGAGACACAGGTTCCCTAGGTAGGGAAGAACGCTGGAGAAAGAAATGGCAGCCCATTCCAATATTCTTGCCTGGGAAATCCCTGGATAGAGGCGTCTAGTGGGCTATAGTCCATGGGGTTGCAAAAGAATCGGACATGATTCAGTGACTAAACAACACAACAGCAAAGCTATTATAAGGAGGAAATTTCACTCAAGGAGTTTGTTACCTGTCCAGAATCCCATAGCTGATAATTAGTAAAGTTAAGATTTGAAACCAGGCCTTAATAACATCATAGGTGGTGTTCTCAATCACCACTCTCACAATCTTGCTTCATTTGACTTGTGTCTTCTGAAACTGAATTTTATCATATCTTTCCATCCACCAAGTCATTCATTTTCTTAAGCATGAATGGATGCATTCAACAAACTTCAAGCGCATAACATGTGCCAGAAATTATTAACACAGAATTAATAAGATATATACTATACCAGCTCCCATAAAGCTGATGCAACTTACCTACTCTTAGCCTTCCACCTCCTACCTCCTTCACAAACTTCAAGTGCATAACATGTGCCAGATATTATTAACACAAAATTAACAAGACAGATACTATATCAGCTCCTGTAAAGCTGACGCAACTTACCTACTCTTAGCATTCCAACTCCTACCTCCTTCACACGACCTATTCTAAAACAATTTTCTTTCTCATTTTTTATAACACATCCATAGAGATTTTCTTTTAGAATCCTAACAGGTTTTATAGCTTGTGTTAAGCCAAGGTGCTCCAGAAAACAGAAGCAATGAAACGAGCCGTATCATGTATGTGTATATATTACATATGTGTGTGTGTGCGCTGCGCTGAGTCACTCAGTCATGTCTGATTCTTTGCGACCCTGTAGACTGTAGTCCCCCAGGCTCCTCTGTCCGTGGGAATTCTCCAGGCAACTCCACACTGGAGTGGGTTGCCTTGCTCTCCTCCAGGGCATCTTCCCAACTCAGGGATCAAGCCCAGGTCTCCAGCATTGCAGGCGGATTCTTTACCATCTGAGCCACCAGGGAAATCCAAGAATACTGGAGTGGGTAGCCTATTCCTTCTCCAGGGGATCTTCCTGACCTAGGAATGGAACTAGGATCTCCTGCATTGCAGGTGGATTCTTTATCAGCTGAGCTACCCAGGAATCTACCTGGGAGACCCATATATATATATAGTGAGAGAGGGAAGAGAGGAGTAGAGAGACATCTATTATAAAAAAGTGATCTATGTAGTTATGGAGGCTGAGAAGTTCCACACGCTGCCATCTACAAACTGGAGGCCCAGGTATGCTGGTGTTGTACTTCCATCTCAAACCAGAATAGGAACCCATTGGGGTCAGGGGTTCTAATGGCTTAAGTCTCAGTTTGAGTCCAAAGGGTCCAAACCCAGGAGCACAGATATCTGAGGGCAAAGAAAGATGACTGTCCCAACTCAGAGAGAGCACGTTTTCCTTTCCTCCACATTTTTGTTCTATTAAGGCCCTCATTGGATGGGATGATGCCCATCGGCATTGGGTGTCTTTATTGTCTATGATTCAAATGTTAATCTTTTTCCAGAAATATCTTCACAGACACATCCAGAAATGATGTTTTACCAGCTGTCTGGGCATCTCTCAGCCCAGTCAAGTTAACACATGAAGCAAACATCGCAGAGCTGCATCACAGACAATGCAATGCAACCCAAACAGTGATCTGGTTCGGTTAGGAAACGGAATTCCAGAGAGTTTGTAATTCAGACAAAACGAAGCAGGCGAGTGTGTGTGTCCATCCATGTGCATGAGTGGTATCCACATACACAAGCATCAGGGAACATTTTCTGAGAGAATTACAAAGGGGAGAATCTTAAGCATCTCACTTAGCAGAGTGAGGGCAAACACGCCAGCCATTACTTTTAAAAATGGAATCCAAGCTATAGATACTGATCCATACTCTGTTCCAGATGCCATTGGAGGTGCGTTTATAAATTGCCTTGAAACCTCCTGGCCACTTGCAATCTGAAGAGTGAAAAAGAAGGGTAACGTGGGTACATAGCTCCTATTCCAAATTTCGAGCTCTCTACCCTGCCCTCTAACTTATTAAAAGCATCTAGAATGGATAAACAACAAGGTTTTACTGTATAGCACAGGGAACTATATCTGGTCTTCTGGCATAAAGCATAATGAAAAGAATATTAACACACACACATATATACTACACATATATATATATATATATAATATACATATATTTAACTGATTCCCTTTGCTATACAGCAGAGATTAGAACAACAATGTATACCAACTATACATCAATAAAAGAGATAACAAAGTAAAAAAAAAATCTAGGCAATTTATCTTTAAAGTCATGTCAAAGCATTACCATAAATGTATCTCTGATTCTGAAAAAAAAGAAAAAAGGATGAAGACAGTAAGTCACAAATGAGCGTTCACTACTGGCTAACATTTCATAAAGGAAGAGTAACTGGTGTATTAACAGTTTAGCATCCTCTTTAGGATATAATATGTAATCCTTCAGTTCAGTTCAGTTCAGTCGCTCAGTCGTGTCCACCTGCTGCTGCTGCTGCTAAGTCGCTTCAGTCGTGTCCGACTCTGTGCGACCCCACAGATGGCAGCCCATTGGGCTCCGCCATCCCTGGGATTCTCCAGGCAAGAACACTGGAGTGGGTCGCCATTTCCTTCTCCAATGCAGGAAAGTGAAAAGTGAAAGTGAAGTCGCTCAGTCATGTCTGACTCAGCGACCCCATGGACTGCAGCCTACCAGGCTCCTCCATCCATGGGATTTTCCAGGCAAGAGTACTGGAGTGGGGTGCCATTGCCTTCTCCGTGTCCACCTAGTTCCCTGTAATTTAAAGCATAGAATTTGCTTTAATAAAATAGTGCTAATGCAGGAAGATTTTATAAAGCCTCAACATTTAAAAAAAAATCTAGGCAATTTATCTTTAAAGTCATGTCAAAGCATTACCATAAATGTATCTCTGATTCTGAAAAAAAAGAAAAAAGGATGAAGACAGTAAGTCACAAATGAGCGTTCACTACTGGCTAACATTTCATAAAGGAAGAGTAACTGGTGTATTAACAGTTTAGCATCCTCTTTAGGATATAATATGTAATCCTTCAGTTCAGTTCAGTTCAGTCGCTCAGTCGTGTCCACCTGCTGCTGCTGCTGCTAAGTCGCTTCAGTCGTGTCCGACTCTGTGCGACCCCACAGATGGCAGCCCATTGGGCTCCGCCATCCCTGGGATTCTCCAGGCAAGAACACTGGAGTGGGTCGCCATTTCCTTCTCCAATGCAGGAAAGTGAAAAGTGAAAGTGAAGTCGCTCAGTCATGTCTGACTCAGCGACCCCATGGACTGCAGCCTACCAGGCTCCTCCATCCATGGGATTTTCCAGGCAAGAGTACTGGAGTGGGGTGCCATTGCCTTCTCCGTGTCCACCTAGTTCCCTGTAATTTAAAGCATAGAATTTGCTTTAATAAAATAGTGCTAATGCAGGAAGATTTTATAAAGCCTCAACATTGTATACTCCACATATTCTATCAGTGAGTGAGAACACTGATACTCTCAAACACCAGCAACCATACTTGAGATTGAAGACTTATTTAAACCAACAAATTATTGTCTTTTACAACAGAAGTGTAACATAAGTGATTTGTGAATTGCAAATTGATCTTCCCTGCTGCGAGCCATAACTAGCTTTAGTTTACACTAGAACAGGCCACATATAAATATGTGACTATAAAAAAATGTCCAGGTCTGGATGACATAATTTACTATTTTGACATAAGCTGTTTCATTTCCCATCTACCCGTAAGTGTTCTATTGTAGTAAACCAAGGAGAATGAATCAAATATGACACAGACTCTAGCTTCCATGGGTAGACTGTGGAAAACCTTGGATAATATATTTCTTTAAAAGCACTTGACAAGCAAAGATTTCCAAGGTCTGTAAATCACTCCAGGGTTGCTAATTGGTACTACAAACATTTCACAGGACGTGTTATAAGAATTGTTTTTCCACTTATGGCTTCATGTGACTAAATGCCTCAGGATATTCAGCAGATGTTCTGAAGACTCCATAAAGTATCTAGTAGTATAGAACCTTCCAGGTTGGTACAAATCTGACCAGCATCTTCTGAAATACTTTTATCAGGCCTGGTGCATAAGGGGTGTGTGTGTGTGTGTGTGTGTGTGAGAAACCAAGAGACATAAGTGCATATGTGTGTGCTTGTGTGCGTGTGCTTGTGTGTACGTGTGTGTGTGTAAGAAACAGAGATATGAATGGATATATTACCAAGTTTGCTAGAAGCTACGTTAATACCATTGCAAATGCTTCATTTCATTTGTCCCTTGCATGTGGGCATGTCCGCCAATTTATTGAGTGACCCTTGGTCTTTTTAACCTTATATTTTGCAGTTTGAACTTTGTTTCTCCACATTATAAGCACTATTTTAAAAACAAGAATATAGGAATGCTTTTAAGATCTGACCCCACTGCACATCTTTTCTGAGTTTACATAAAATCAGAAAGTAGAATGCATTGTTGGTTTTCTTTTATTAAAAAAAAATTACCTTCTATGAACTTTCCTGTCAAAGGGCAACATTTAACTCAAACTACGCAGAGCGGCATTATTAGCCATTAATAAATTATCAACTCTGAGACTAGGATGGCAAACAAATTATTTGGAGTGTCTTTAAACAGAGATTAGACAAAACAAAATATTTCTGTTTCATCCAAATTTCTAAGTTGGCTCCATTTGTCCAATTTGATATGGTCTCATTGCATTGTGGTGACTGTTAGCATCTGAAACAGAATTTCAGGAAAATAATGGCACTTTGAAAGACAAATACATAGGTTGCTTCACTGTGTATTTTTGCCCATATAAAGTGGTTAATAATAATATTTTTCCATCACTCATATTCTATAATTCTACATCCTGCATCCAAAAATGAAAAAAAAAGTAGAAGATTAAGGAAAAAACACATAATAGCAGCTTATCGTGTAAGTAGTTTATTAAACTTGAATCCAATTTTAAATATCCAAGTTTGTCCTACACCACTACTTAAAAATATATATATATTTAAATTCATATTTTAAGAAAAGATATATTTATCTAAAGTGAAGTCGCTCAGTCGTGTCCAACTCTTTGCGACCCCATGGACACCAGGCTCCTTCGTCCATGGGATTTTCTAGGCAAGAGTACTGGAGTGGGTTGCCATTTCCTTCTCCAGGGAACTCCCCGACCCAGGGATTGAACCCAGGTCTCCCACATTGTTGACAGACGTTTTCTGTCTGAGCCACCAGGGAAGTCATATTTATCTAAAAGGTATATTTATTCATTAAAAAAATAAATACGTCTAAATTTCTATTAATAAATTGAATTGATTTTGGCACAAACGTATGTAACCAAATACCACAAACCAAAAAAAAATGAAATGAAGACAATGTTAGCAAGTTCATCCAACAATTTAAAAATGAAAGATGAACCATGAAATGTAAGCAATATATATGCATTAGGCTGAATTCCACTTTAATAATATTATATATGAAGTCTAACTTAATAGTTATAACAATCCATCAAAATAAATCTATTAAACATATTTTAACAAAAGACATAGCTATGATACAGAGAGGGCTTCCCAGGTCGTACTAGAGATAAAGAAACCACTTATTAATGCAAGAGAGGTAAGAGACAGTGGTTTGACCCCTGCATCAGGGGATCCCTTGGAGAAGGAAATGGTAACCCACTCCTGTCTTCTTGTCTGGAGAATCCCATGGACAGAGGAGCCTGGTGGGCTACAGACCACAGGGGTCACAAAGCGTCAGACACGACTGAAGCAATTTATCATGCATATTGTCCAGAGAAGCCCAATTGAGGGCAGGAGGAAAGGGGGTGAAGGAGGATGAGATGGTTGGATGGCATCGTGGAAGCAATGGACACGAATCTGAGCAAACTCCGGGAGTTAGTGAAGGACAGGGAAGCCTGGCGTGCTGCAGTCCATGAGGTCACAAAGAGTCAGACATGACTGAGCGACGGAACAACAGCATGATCCAGAGAAGTGAAATGATTTGTCAAAGACTGTGTGTGGAAAGGCCAGGATATAAACCTGGGTTAATGTGACAAGAAGTCACAGACTCTGTGAGACTACTTGAATACCCAGGTGGCTTTCCTGGCTTAGACTTGATTGGATTTGTGATACCATTTGCCACATCTTACTATAACCCTATCTTACATATTGTACTTAAGACATGTACCAGGAAGAAATTTTACCAGAAATAGGGTTATTTTCCATATCCTAGACTTTGCTTAAAATTGTAAAATTATGTCTATTTCAGACATGGAAATAACCTGTCATTTGATGTACTGGAGAATACAAATTAGACATTGGGAATAAAAACTTTCTAGAAGTGAAAATGGGTAAGTTGGCTGGTGCCAGGAAACTGGAGAAGCTGCTTTGGAGGAAGGAGTTTAGGTAAAAAGGAATTAATTATTTTTTAATTTTAAAGATATGAAACAAAACTTAAAGCCATTTTTTTTTCAAGTTTAAAAAGAGGTTCAGAAAAAGATAATTCAGGGTATGGCAGCAGATGGGGAATTTGGTTCTGTTATCTTCCTATGGGAAGTCATTTGTCTAGAATGTACCCAACGCTAGAAATTAAGTTTTCTCTGATAATACCTGCAAGAAATTTGAGATTGAATCCTAAGCACATTCTGAAACTATCCACAGGTACTTGGAGAGAGCAAATATCAACTAAATTTCAAGCCCTTTCAGATTGATAATAAACCTGAAACAAGGAAAGCAAAAATAATGGATTTAAATGCCCTACATTTTAATACCATTCTTTATTCCAGACTTGGAGTTTTATAGATATTTAAAAAGCCAGTAAATTTATTCAAACATTCCTTATGAATCACAGCAAGAAAAAGAATCACAAAAGTATTGTTTCTATATTCAGTTCAGTTCAGTTCAGTTCAGTAGCTCAGTCAGGTCTGACTCTTTGAGACCCCATGAACCACAGCACACCAGGCTTCCCTGTGCATCACCAACTCCCGGAGTCCACCCAAATCCATGTCCATCAAGTCGATGATGCCATCTAACCATCACATCCTCTGTCATCCTCTTCTCCTCCTGCCCTCAATCTTTCCCAACATCAGGGTCTTTTCCAATGAATCAGTTTTTGCATCAGGTGGCCAAAGTACTGGAGTTTCAGCTTCAACATCAGTTCTTCCAATAAACACCTAGGACTGATCTCCTTTAGGATGGACTGGTTGGATCTCCTTGTGGTCCAAGTGACTCTCAAGAGTCTTCTCCAACACCACGGTTCAAAAGCATCAATTCTTTGGCACTCAGCTTTCTTCAAAGTCCAACTGTCACATTCATACATGACCACTGGAAAATTCATAGCCTTGACTAGATGGACATTTGTTGGCAAAGTAATGTCTCTGCTTTTTAATATGCTGTCTAGGATGGTCATAACTTTCCTTCCAAGGAGTAAGCATCTTTTAATTTCATTGCTGCAATCACCATCTGAAATGATGTTGGAGCCCAGAACCATAAAATCAGCCACAGTTTCCACTGTTTCCCCATCTATCTGCCATGAAGTGATGGGACCAGATGCCATGATCTTTGTTTTCTTAATGTTGAGCATTAAGCCAACTTTTTCACTCTCCTCTTTCACTTTCATCAAGAGGATCTTTAGTTCCTCTTCACTTTCTGCCATAAGAGTGGTGTCATCTGCATATCTGAGGTTATTTATATTTCTCCTGGCAATCTTGATTCCAGCTTGTGCTTCTTCAAGCCCAGCGTTTCTCATGATGTACTCTGCATAGAAGTTAAATAAGCAGGGTGACAATATTCAGCCTTGACGTACTCCTTTTCCTTTTTGGAACTAATCTGTTGTTCTCTGTCCAGTTCTAACTGTTGCTTCCTGACCTGCATACAGATTTCTCAAGAGGCAGGTCAGGTGGTCTGGTATTCCCATCTCTTTCAGAATTTTCAACAGTTTGTTGTGATCCACACAGTCAAAGGCTTTGGCATAGTCAATAAAGCAGAAATAGATGTTTTTCTGGAACTCTCACTTTTTCAATGATCCATCAGGTGTTGGTAATTTGATCTCTTGTTCCTCTACCTTTTCTAAAACCAGCTTGAACATCTGGAAGTTCATGGTTCATGTATTGCTGAAGCCTGGCTTGGAGAATTTTAATCATTACTTTACTAGCTGTGAGGTGGTCTGGTATTCCCATCTCTTTCAGAATTTTCAACAGTTTGTTGTGATCCACACAGTCAAAGGCTTTGGCATAGTCAATAAAGCAGAAATAGATGTTTTTCTGGAACTCTCGCTTTTTCAATGATCCATCAGGTGTTGGTAATTTGATCTCTTGTTCCTCTACCTTTTCTAAAACCAGCTTGAACATCTGGAAGTTCATGGTTCATGTATTGCTGAAGCCTGGCTTGGAGAATTTTAATCATTACTTTACTAGCATGTGAGATGAGTGCAATTGTGCGGTAGTTTGAGCATTCTTTGGCATTGACTTTCTTTGGGATTGGAATGAAAACTGACCTTTTCCAGTCCTGTGGCCACTGCTGAGTTTTCCATATTTGCTGGCATATTGAGTGCAGCACTTTCACAGCATCATCTTTTAGGATTTGAAATAGCTCAACTGGAATTCCATCACCTCCACTAGCTTTGTTCTTAGTGATGCTTCCTAAGGCTCACTTGACTTCACATTCTAGGATGTCTGGTTCTAGGTGAATGATCACACCATCGTGATTATGTGGGTCATGAAGATCTTTTTTTGTACAGTTCTTCCGTGTAGTCTTGCCACCTCTTCTTAATATCTTCTGCTTCTGTTAGGTCCCTACCATATCTGTCCTTTATTGAGCCCACCTTTGCATGAAATGTTCCCTTGGTATCTCTGACTTTCTTGAAGAGATCTCTAGTCTTTCCCATTCTATTGTTTTCCTCTATTTCTTTGCATTTATCGCTGAGGAAGGCTTTCTTATCTCTTCTTGCTATTCTTTGGAACTCTGCATTCAAATAGGTATATCTTTCCTTTTCTCCTTTCCTTTTTGCTTCCTTATTACTTTCTCTTTTTTGCTTTTCACAGCTATTTGTAAGACCTTCTCAAACATCCATTTTGCTTTTATGCATTTTTTTTCTTGGGGCTTATCTTGATTCCTGTCTCCTGTGCAATGTCACTAACCTCCATCCATAGTTCATCAGGCACTCTGTCTATCAGATCTAGTCCCTTAAATCTATTTCTTGCTTCCACTGTATTGTCAAAAGGGATTTGATTTAGGTCATACTTGAATGGTGTAGTGGTTTTCCTTACTTTCTTCAATTTAAGTCTGAATTTAACAATAACAAGTTCATGATGTGAGCCACAGTCAGCTCCTGGTCTTGTTTTTGTTGACTGTATAGAGCTTCTCCATCTTCGGCTACAAATATAATCAATCTGATTTCGGTGTTGACCATCCAGTTATCTCCATGTATAGAGTCTTCTCTTTTGTTGTTGGAAGTGGGTATTTGCTATGACCAGTGAGTTCTCTGGGCAGAACTCTATTAGCCTTTGCCCTGCTTCATTCTGTACTACAAGGCCAAATTTGCCTGTTACTCCAGGTGTTTCTTGACTTCCTACTTTTGCATTCCAGTCCCCTATAATTCTATATTACCTGGGGTGAGATTATAACTGTATATTCCTTTTACAAACTTTTTACAAATATAGTTAAAGACCACATTTTTGGAAAACCCATGCTGTTTTATAGACAGTATTTAAGCTCTTCTCCTTAGGATTTACTAAGCAATGTGGGATGAGGCACAGAATGTTTTGTATCCCTGAAACCATCCAGAGTAATGTACATAATTACATATCTAAGAAAATGTCCATAATGATTTATTTTAAAATAAGAATGCATTTTGTTTCTCTATAAAAAGACAAACATAGTGAGCTCCTGTATTTGGATCATGAGGAATACTTAAATTCCCACGATTCAGCTTTTCACAGTGTGGTCCAGGTTCTATATTAATGTTACCTGGGGTGTTATTGCAACTGCAGCTCTTTGAGCTTCATCCTAGACCTTCTGAACCACACTCACTTGAGTAGGAGTCTGTTTTTAGGATGTATAGGTGCATTTATATCATAACTTAAGAATCTCTGTAAGGATAAGATATGGATGAAATATAGTCTACTATCTCTTGCAATCACTTTCCCCAAGGTGAAATTAAGGTAATATGGGTATCAGTAGGCAAAAATAGGCTTCCCTGGTGACTCAGACAATAAAGAATCTGCCTCCAATGCAGGAGAGCCAGGTTCTACCCTAGGTCAGGAAGATCCCCTAGAAAAAGGAATGGCTTCCCGCTCCTGTATTCTTGCCTGGAGAATTCCATGAACAGAAGAGCCTGACAGGCTACAGTCCATATGGTCGCCAATAGTCCCACACGACAGAGGAACTTAACACTTCACACTTTCCTTACTTTGCTTCCTCCTTACTAAGCAAGTTTAAGGCAGCAATATACAAAAAAAAAAAAAAAAAAGTTATATTCTCTCCTTTTGGCTTCACTAGTGGCTCAGATGGTAAAGAGTCTGCCTGCAATGTGGGAGACCCAGTTCAATCACTGGGTTGGGAAGATCCACTGGAGAAGGAAATAGCAACCCACTCCAGTATTCTTGCCTGAAAAGCCCCATGGATGGAGGAGCCTGACAGATTACAGTCCATTGGGCCCCAAAGAGTCAGACATGACCGAGCAACTTCACTTTCACTTTCAGACAAAAATAGTCATGGTGCCTTAAGAGTGCTCCTTACCAACCTTTTCCCGTCCCCTTGACCAAAAAGGCTGTGATGATTTCAGTAGTTAATGACTTTATTATATCATGATAGGAGTGGCCTTAGTCTTATAACTTCTGCCCCTTTCTACAACATCACTCCTGAGTCAGTTCCCTGCCACTCGCCAACATTTCAGTCCCTGATGACAGGCCTATCTATAATAGCGTTGGGTTATCAGACCCCAAGTGAGACCATGAATAACACAAACTAAAAGATCCAAGGACTGGCAAGTTTGCAAAAATGTGCTCTCTTAGTCTCTCCTGGAATTATAAAGAGGGGAAAGCAATTTACATAGGATTTCAAAAAGCTGTATCATTCCTGAACTTGCACCTCTGTACTATATGTGATTTTTACATACTTAGGCTTTCTAAAGAGGGCACGATGGGAAGTCATCCACATATGGAACACACATTTTTTAAAGAACGCATTTCACTTACTTTAACTCTTTTTGACAGAAGGGAAGGACAATCAAATGATATTCATTATTCAGCAGTGGTTTGATCTCCAAGAGGGCAGTCATTTAAAAGCTGAATGCAGTGTTGTTGTAATTTTCTGTGACATAATCAGCTTATAGTACATATGAAGAAACATAGCAACCAGGTAATTCATAAACACTAATGACGATGAAATTTAAACCTTTATCTTATAGTGATGCTCCCAGGAATTCTTTATTTATGCAATTATTTAAAAAACATTTATAGAGAGCCTCTTTTATTTCATGCACTGTAAGAGGAACTAAGAATAAATTCACTGACTTTTTTTGTGTGTGAATCCATAACAGAACACTGCTAACTGGACAAAAGGCCTTTAATACAGGTCACAAACCATGTATCTAGTCCACTAGATTATTTTAGTCCCTCAAGAAGAAATTTGAAATATCATGACAGCATTGTATGTAAAAACACTGAGGGGGCTTTAAAATAACTGTTCATGAGATAACATCTCATTTTATCTATTTTATACAACTTAATTTTCATGGCATGTTTTGATATATGTTTTAGACATACAACATGCTTTTGGATACAACTGATAGAATGGGGTTTTTGTGAAATTGCAAATGATCCAAATGGTCATCCAAATGTTATAGCTTATATAAATCATGAGAGCAACAAGTCATTTGTCCGTTGGTTGGGCTAAAGAATGAGTAAAAAGTGATGGGGATATGGTAAGCAAGAGAGGTCAGAGTTTGGCTGAGTTCTATTTACACAGAAGCCCCTAAGCACACAGAGCTGCCTGAGGTTCTAGAGATCTCTGTTCAGTTGCATGGTGAGGCTACGCCTTTTTCTATCATATTGCTGCTCTTTATGATTTCTGGTGGTTTGGCTTTGCTTTTTCTGCTCACCAAGAGCTGAATAATGGTAACGGTAATTTGTAGCTTTGTCAACGGCTAGCTCAAGAGCTTACGGTAGAGCTCACTTCCTATTTATTTAGATCTTCCTTCATGTGGTTGAATCTCATGTTAATTGATATATTCACCAAAGCCTTATGAAGTTCATTTCTCACTAGATCCCTTTCCCTATCTCAAGTTATCATGCCAGGAAAAGTCCTATTTGTCTCATGAAACACAGGATAGATGTAATAGTTTATAAATCTATTGCAGGGGTATTTGCTCTTGAATAATATACATATCTTCAAAGGAAAAGAGTTCTAATGCTATCATATCAGTTAAACAATTATGAATCCAGTGATGTATATTGAGGCAAAATATTGGTTTGGTTTTACACGAACAATTGTATATTGGTTTTAGGCAACCAATTGTATATTGGTTTTTTATTACTTGACCATACCTGGTAGCTCCATATGAAAATTACAGCATTATACTGTCAGCATTTTCTTTGTCCAGTCACAGCAGATGCCTTCAATGAAATACATGTGAGCCTTTTTCTATTGTGGTGTTTGTATAGTTTCTGGAACTTCTAAGTCTTTTAAGCAATGTGCATTTGATTTTGTCTCTGAAAATGGTTATTTTTCTCCTTTATCAAGTTTCCAAAGGTCATATTAAAAAAAGCTAAGGTATCAAAAAGAAGACTGCATGAAGGTGGGAAATTCTACGATGGACTTTAGTTTGAGTGACTTCCTTTCTGATTTTCATCAGCAATGATTTAATTTCTCACCTCTAGGGGAATGCAAGTTAGCAAACTAAAGCAAATTTATCACTTCTGAAAACTGCTGCAAGACCCCCAAGACAGAATGATTATCCCCAAATTGAATTTAAATAAAAGTAATTAGTTTTATCTTGTTTTTTAACTCATTTACCTCTGCACAGAAATCCTCCTGGAGTTTTGAAACTCATCAGTGATTATCCCTGGAGCTGATCCAATAATGTGGGAATAAATACACCATTAACCAATTATACATAATGACTCCAAGGTATGCCAATAGTGGAACAGTTCAGGTGATTTATAAGGCTCACTTCCAATAGCCTATTCACAATTCACATCTTTTCTAAGCACTGAATTAAAAGTTAAGCAAAATTTTAGATCTCCCTACATCCATCTCCTCAAGGTATGAACAAATGAAGCTAAGCCATTTATTTAAAAATGTTTCTTTGTCACATATGGAAATCCTTGAGTGTTGACAATGAAATATTTATTTGAAAAAAGCACCCTTTTACACTGTTGGTGGGAAGGCAAACTAGCACAGCCACTATGGAGAACAGTGTGGAGATTCCTTAAAAAACTGCAAATAGAACTGCCATATGACCCAGCACTCCCACTGCTGGGCATACACACCAAGGAAACCAGAATTGAAAGAGACACATGTACCCCAATGTTCATCGCAGCACTGTTTATAATAGCCAGGACATGGAAGCAACCTAGATGTCCATCAGCAGATGAATGGATAAGAAAGCTGTGGTACATATACACAATGGAGTATTACTCAGCCATAAAAAAAAAAACCCATTTGAATCAGTTCTAATGAGGTGGATGAAACTGGAACTTAATATACAGAGTGAAGTAAGCCAGAAAGAAAAACACCAATACAGTATACTAACACATATATATGGAATTTAGAAAGATGGTAATGATGACCCTGTATGCATGACAGCAAAGGAGACACAGATGTATAGAACAGTTTTTTCGACTCTGTGGGAGAGGGTGAGGGCAGGATGATATGGGAGAATGGCATTGAAACATGTAAATTCTCACATGTGAAACGCATCACCAGTCCAGGTTCGATGCATGATACAAGGTGCTCGGGGCTGGTGCACTGGGATGACCCAGAGGGATGGTATGGGGAGGGAAGTGGGAGGGGGTTCAGGATGGGGAACACCTGTACACCCATGGCAGATTCATGTCAATGTATGGCAAAACCACTACAATATTGTAAGGTAAATAAACAAATAAAACTGAGATAAAAAAAAAAAAAAGAAACAAGCAGAGCACAAATCTAGAGTTTTGAGTCTTGCTGTCTATTAAGTAAGTCTAGTTATCTGGTCCTGCATGCTAATACAGCACAAAAGCTACTGAATTAAAGGACACCGCTTGAATATCAGAATTATCGAAAGATCTAAGAAGCTACGCCTTTTCTATTTTCTCTTTCAACATAAACATTTTCTACTTACTCATTTATTTCTCAGCTTCATTAAGGTGTGGTTGACAAATAAAATTGTAAGTATTTAGGCTGAATGACATGATGTTTTGATATATATTATGAAATTGTTACTGTAATCAAACTAATTAACACATTTGTCATCTCATATAGTTACCCTTTGTATGAGCGGTAAGAAGAGTTGAGAACTATTCTCAGCATATTCCAAGGGTATAGTCTGTGTGTGTGCAAGTCATTCAGCCGTGTCCGACTCTGCAATCCCGTGGACTCTAGCCCTCCAGGCTCCTCTGTTCATAGGATTCTCCAGGCAAGAATTCTGGAGTGAGCTGCAAGTTCCTTCTCCAAAGGTAATAGTACACTATTATTATGCTGTATCTTATGTCTCTAGAACTTATTCATTTTCTTACTATAATATGTACCCTCTGACAATATCTTCCCTTTTTCCCTACCTCCCAGCCCCTCATAAGCACCATTGCACTGAGAAGTTGTGTTTGCAATATTTAACAAAGAAATTGAACCATGTTCCATATGGATCATAATCAGATAATTATTTGATGTACTATCTGATAGAACTATCTTCCTCTAAAGTATAAGAAAATATAAAGATGAGTCCTTGCTGTTTCAAAAATGTTTGAGGATTTCTGGAGACTAGAGAGATATTCCTTCAATTGATGATCATCAATCATTTATAAATTATCAATTACTCTCCAGGCAGAGTACAAAGGAGAATGGATTCTAGATTCACAGGCTCTAGATTCACAGAGATTTCATTCAAATATGAAGTTCACCAAACTCCATACTGATGAGCTATTGGACTTTGAGTAGACTATTGGACTTTTAACTTGCTGAATCTTTAATTTTGCATTTGTGAGATGGATCTGAACAAAATGGTAGCTTACTGACAGGATTTTTGAGAGGCTCAAAACAGGTAATCCACTCATAGCCCTAACAGACGTGAACAGGTGGTGAGATTTGACACATCAATCATTATTATTATATAACGAGGACATACAATTTATTCCTAGTTCTATTTTACAGCTTTTGCTCTATAGATTATTATGCAAGAGATAGGGTGCATATTCTTTTGCTTCTACAATACTAACAGACTTAATACACTGTACCTCAATCAGCATGGATAATGTCATAACAAAAACAAAGTAATATATCAGAGAAGGCAAGCAAATCACTGACATTTATTGAGTGCCAAGTGCATGCCAAGTTCTGTAGTGCAGGAGTCCCCAACCACCAGGCCACAACTGATACTTGTCTCTGGCCTGTTAGGAACTGGGCTACACAGCAAATGAGTGGCGGGTGAATGAGCAAAGCTTCACCTGTGTTTACAGTCACTCCCCATCTCTTGCATGATAGCTCAAGCTCTGCCTCCTGTCAGATCAATGATGGCATAACAAATGCAATGCACTTGAATCATCCCCAAACTATCCCCTGCTCTCTGTCTGTGGAAAAACTCTCTTCGGTGAAACTGGTCCCTGGTGCCAAAAAGGTTGCAGACCCAGTGCTATAATAGATTCTTTTATGACTCTTATTTAATTGCAAAACAGCAATATGCAAAATTTTCTCTGTGTTATATGAAAGCTAGAGCTTAAGCAGAGGTTAATCAAATTATCTGAAGCCACATAGTTAGTAAGTAATACATAACACCTACTCAGGTGTCACATTCTTCTGTGTATTTATTACACTGGGCTGTGCTTCATTGAGTTGGCACAAGAGCAGTGGAAAAAATTTGGGTTGGCCATGGGTGCAGACACTGTATAATTATAGATGCCTATCAAATGCCAAGCCATAAAAACATAATTATTAACATGATTTACTGCATGAAAAAATGGAGTCACATAAAAAAATAATATGCATGCCCTTTTTAGGAGCACAATGAATGAATCATGTAATGTCATTTTATTATCACTGCAGGGAATGGCTTCCCTGGTGGCTCAGCACCTACAGTTCTGGAGATGCAGGCTAGGAAGATCCCCTAGAGAAAGAAATGGAAACACACTCCAGTATTCTTGCCCAGAAAATCCCATGGATAGAGGCGCCCGGTGAATTACAGTCCATGTAGAGGCTGTAGAAGAGTCCGTATGACAGCAACTAAACCACAGGAAATGCAGAGAGTGCAGGCTCATACCACAAGGCTACAGACGAGAAAAGCAAAGGATATGTTGAGAGGGAAGAGATGAAATATAAAACGCCACCAAGATTTCTGACAAAGGACAAAGTGGTTAGACTGTTTTGTTTATACAAGATGAGATTTCTGTACGCCTGCAGATATCCTATGCATTTTTCATGTCATCAGTCTGACAATTGTCAAAAAATTAAAGCATATCCTGTGGAGCTTCATGTCAGCAAAACCAAATATTCTTACAATTTGAAAAAATGCTAAAAAATATTTATTAGTAAAGACCTTAGGTCACACAATCTGTCATAAGCAGAAAACCAGACTACAGTGGTCATTTTGTGAACATACCTAATCTGAGGGTTGGTTTTCCTGGCATTTGTTTGAGCGCTTAAGCATGCCATCTTTCTCTCTTCCTAAACTGCCATCCTAAGACTGTTAGTCTTTCCCTACTTGGCTTCATGGTGAAATGGACACTTAGCAGCAATGGATAAATCACTCACTTTGAAGGCATAAAGAGTGGACAGGTAAAGAAAATCCACCATGTCCTTTTTTATAAGGGAAGTAATTTTTTTTTTTTTTTTGAGAACTAAACCCTTCCATCAGCAGAATGCTGCTTATTTCTCAGAAGCTGGAACCGGGCTAAACATTTATAACAGAAAAGGTCCTGGAAAGGTAATTATTTGGCTTTCCAATCCCTTCAGAGGAGGTGATAGAGGAAAAGGAGGTTGAAAATGTCTTTTATAGGCCAATTAAGAGAAACTGAATAAAAGAAAAAAAACTGGACAAAAAGCCAGATTAGATTACTTCGATTAGGCCAATGGATGATGATCTGAGGCTGGAATACACCGCCTGGCATGTGGGGGGACTTATGCATGAGGACTGACCCAATGCTAAACCGAGAAGCACATGGCTTCTCTTTTCGATACCTTCGTCTCTTCAGTGTGTCTTCATCATCTGACTATTCAGGGTCTATTTTTTTCAAGAAACCCTTATTCCTCTATGCTCATATCTTGCCTTTTTAGCCTCTCAAGCACTAGGCCAGCTATATCACAAAAAAGGTAGGACCATTAGCAAACCATCCCCACTTCACAATCTATTTCTGATCTCTGAGACTTGACTTTTTGAATTCTGTGGCTTTAAGAAGTCATTTAGAAAATTATTACTGATGCTCAGCATAGCTTTAGGGAGCTAGTAAGTCAGCTAAACAATGTAAAAGTTTATTGGTTCTCTATATCTGGAGAGCACTGGAATGAAAACATACTGATTTAAGGTTGCAATCAATTCACAAGCAATTTTTATATTTAGACTGAACCATGAAAAGAATATAGCTCGGTTGTCCATATAATTCCCTTGACTTTGCATATTCTACAATGATCATAATGATTTCAATGATTTCCCAATGATTTCAATAGTAGGTATAGATAAAGGAAAAGATTTTGAAGGAATTTTTGTAAACATTTATGAAATTATTATAAAGATTTATGGCATTATTAATTCACTGAATACTTTCTCAGTTTGTCTGATGGTCATTATTACATATGTCCCTTCAAGAAATTGTATTAATTGACTCAGTGCCATGATTGTGGATGAAATCTCTCACCAGGAATGAGGATAGAATGTTTAAGAAAACAGACCAATTCATCTTGGCTGTCAAAACAAGAGATCATGGAATTAATGATGCTAACCTTTTTATTAACATGAACACTCTCATGTGGAACGCGTTTGCTCTAGAGGTCAGAGCATTATGCTGAAACGTCTTCATTCCTCAGACTCATGTTTTGCCTCTTCTCTGTATCTACCCAGGGAATAAAAGAATGAGAGCAAATACTATCTGGAATTCCTCCTTTGTTATGCAGCCCATCAAACTTGATTAAATGTAGTACAAGATTAGACAATATAGGCCATGGGAAAGGCACGGCTTAAAGGTAATGCGGGCTCCCCTTGTTGTACCATAAACACTATAGCAGCATTTATTAAGGTGCCCTTGGTTAATCTGTTAAGAACCAGCAAGTTTTCTTTTCTCCCTCTTTCTTTCATCTCCTATGTGCTCTGTATGTTAAGATTATTAAGGAGGTTTGCAATTATAGCATATTGAATTCCATATACATTTTTATTATTTTTCTTTTCTTCCTCCTTCCTCCCTCTTTCCCACCACCCCCTTTCTTTTTAAGGTTTAAAATTCTTCCTTCATGGGGAAAATAATTTTAACAGACAAATTCTAAAGTTAGAGCACATATTATAACTTAAGGCAGTACTCCCAATGCCCATTTCAAAGTTTTGTGTTTTTGTTTTCTTTTTTTCCTTTCTTCAAGTATTACAACATTTAGCAGTCACTATAGAAGACAGTACTGAGGTTCCTCAAAAAATCTAAAAGAATAGAACTCCCATGAAAAAGTGAAAGTTTTAGTAGCTCACTGGTGTCCCACTCTTCGTGATCCCATGCACTATGGCCTTGTGAGGCTCCTCTGTCCATGGGATTTCGTAGACAAGAACTGGAGTAAGTAGACATTCCCTTCTCCAGGCGATCTTCCCAAGCCAGAGATGAAACCCAGGTCTCCTGCACTGCAGGCAGTTTCTTTACTACTGAGCCACTAGGGAAGCCCCAAGCTAACATCAGTTGAGTTCAGTTCAGTTGCTCAGTCGTGTCCGACTCTTTGTGACCCCATGAATCGCAGCATGCCAGGCCTCCCTGTCCATCACCAACTCCCGGAGTTCACAAAGACTCATGTCCATCGAGTCAGTGATACCATCCAGCCATCTCATCCTCTGTCGTCTCCTTCTCCTCCTGCCTCCAATCCCTCCCAGCATCAGAGTCTTTACCAATGGGTCAACTCTTGGCAGGAGGTGGCCAAAGTACTGGAGTTTCAGTTTTAGCATCATTCCTTCCAAAGAAATTCCAGGGCTGATCTTCAGAATGGACTGGGTAGATCTTCTTGCAGTCCAAGGGACTCTCAAGAGTCTCCTCCAACACTGCAGTTCAAAAGCATCAATTCTTCGGTGCTCAGCCTTCTTCACAGTCCAACTCTCACATCCATACATGACTACTGGAAAAACCATAGCCTTGACTAGACGGACCTTAGTCAGCAAAGTAATGTCTCTGCTTTTGAATATGCTATCTAGGTTGGTCATAACTTTCCTTCCAAGGCATAAGCGTCTTTTAATTTCATGGGTGCAGTCACCATCTGCAGTGATTTTGGAGCCCCCCAAAATAAACTCTTACACTGTTTCCACTGTTTCCCCATCTATTTCCCTTAGGTTTTGCCTAATGTCCTTTTTCTGTTCCAAGATACTACATATCTGTTCCAGGATACTACATTTCATTTAGTTCTCATGGCTCCTAAAGCTCTTTCCAGCTGTAACCATTTCTCAAACTTTCTCAGTTTTTGATGACTCCTCAGTGGTAAGAATTACTGGTCAGGTGGTTTTCTCAATGACGGCAAGAGGGACTTGTCTGATGTTTATCTTATGATTAACCAGAGTTTATAGGTTTGAGCGGAGAAGGCAATGGCAACCCACTCCAGTACTCTTGCCTGGAAAATCCCATGGACAGAGGAGCCTGGTAGGCTGCAGTCCATGGGGTCGCTGAGTCAGACACGACTGAGCGACTTACTTTCACTTTTCACTTTGCTGCATTGGAGAAGGAAATGGCAACCCGCTCCAGTGTTCTTGCCTGGAGAATCCCAGGGATGGCGGAGCCCAATGGGCTGCCGTCTGTGGGGTCGCACAGAGTCGGACACGACTGAAGCGACTTAGCAGCAGCAGCAGCAGCATAGGTTTGAGGGAAGAAGAGCACAGAGGTGCAGGGTCAATCTCAACACATCACATCACATCAATGGTACAGGCCTTCAGCAGGACTCACCAAAGTCAATGTTATCCTTGACCACCTAGCTGGATGTTAGTCAGATTCCTCCACTGTAACGCGACCCTGAACCCCTACTTCACATTGAAGTTTTTAGAAGGAAGTCACTAAAATCTGTGCAGCCCATATTGGGGGTGTAGATTTAGTATTTTTTAACTTTAAATTTGACTTGAATTTTTCCCAATATGATGCTGTAACTAAATACATTTGAAATAGCTGGTTTTCAAAGACAGGTTTATGAATAGGACAGAGGTGTTCTCCTTAACTGAAGCACAGCTAGGGGTGACATTCCAAATGACAAGAGGACTCACTGGAAATTTCCAGTCTCAATGATTTTATCTGTTTGTTCAGGTTTCAGTTTCTCTTTAAATTTGCAGAGACTCGAGAATTAAATTAAAAAACATAGTTTTTAATATGCATCCATTACCTCTTACTCTGCTCTTCAAACATTTACCCACCATGCACATTATAAAAATCATCTTCCTTAAATTTAATACTCATCGCCTCTACATATTTTAGAGTTATTAGTAAAAGAAACTAGAAACAGAATAATGAAAAATGTTTACCAGTGGGTCCAACCAGTGACATCTTTCATCACCTTCCTCTGTCAGTAAGCTTATCCAGAGGCAAGGCACCCAGCAATCCCAGTAACACTGGGAAAAATATTTCTTGGGGTCACACCCATGCAGGCACACACACATACACTTTACTTCCTTAAACTAAATTAAGTTTATTAGGTGTCCCTGCACATGTGTGCTGCGTACTAAGTCACTTCAGTCGTGTCCGACTCTGCAACCCCATGGACTACAGCCTGCCAGGTTCCTCTATCCATGTGATTCTCCAGACAAGAATACTGGAGTGGATTGCCATTTCCTCCTCCAGGGGATCTTCCTAACCCAGGGACTGAACCCTGGGTCTAGTTTCTCTAGTTTCTAGTTTCTCCTGCATTGTCAGGCAGGTTCTTTATCACTAGTGCCACCTGGGAAGTCCATGGTTAAATTAACAAGATTCTCTAGAGACCATTCAATTCCACATAACTCATGTGGCATTTTCAGTTCAGTTCAGTTCAGTTCAGTCGCTCAGTCGTGTCCGACTCTTTGCAACCCCATGAATCTCAGCACACCAGGCCTCCCTGTCCATCACCAACTCCCGGAGTTCACTCAGACTCATGTCCATCTTGCAGTCCAAGGGACTCTCAAGAGTCTTCTCCAACACCACACTTCAAAAGCATCAATTCTTCGGCGATCAGCCTTCTTCACAGTCCAACTCTCACATCCATACATGACCACAGGAAAAACCATAGCCTTGACTAGACGGACCTTAGTCGGCAAAGTAATGTCTCTGCTTTTGAAAATGCTATCTAGGTTGGACATAACTTTTCTTCCAAGGAGTAAGCGTCTTCTAATTTCATGGCTGCAGTCACCATCAGCAGTGATTTTGGAGCCCAAAAAAATAAAGTCTGGCACTGTTTCCACTGTTTCCCCATCTATTTCCCATGAAGTGATGGGACCAGATGCCATGATCTTCGTTTTCTGAATGTTGAGCTTTAAGCCAACTTTTTCACTCTCCTCTTTCACTTTCATCAAGAGGCCTTTTAGCTCCTCTTCACTTTCTGCCATAAGGGTGGTGTCATCTGCATATCTGAGGTTATTGATATTTCTCCCGGCAATCTTGATTCCAGCTTGTGTTTCTTCCAGCCCAGCCTTTCTCATGATGTACTCTGCATATTACCGCTCCTTATTTTCACCCATAATTACACTGTAGTAAGCCATGTGTACTTCTTGATAAATACTTCTTGATAAAAAAAATTCAGCCTCAATTTCAAATAGCAATGAGTGCTTGGGTGTGGAACACAATGATAAACATATTCATATATGCTATATTTTAAATTCTACATACTGGTCTTGTGTATTGATTGCTTCTGTTAATTAGATAAGAAAACGGAAAATGTGTTCTTTGCCCCCATGCGTTCATGTGCATGCCTGCAGGGCCCCTCTGTCCATGGAATTCTCCAGGCAAGAATACTGGAGAGGGCACCCACATGTCCTCCTCCAGGGGATCTTCCCCACGCAGGGACAGAACCCGTTTCTTCTGTTTCCTAAATTGGCATGTGGGTGTTTTATCACTAGCGCCAACTGGGAAGCCCTGGGATAATTCTATTCTCTGTTGTTTAAAATGTTAATTCAGAGTGTAACACATTGTCAAAGGCATATTAAAATAATAGCTATTCTTTAAAGCTTACTATGTGCTAGGAAATATACTAAGAGCTTTACATGAAATGTCTCATTCAGTGCCCCCAAGAATTTTATGTAGTACGCCCTACTGGTAAAGAATATATTTGAGGAAATCAAAGTTTAGAGAGTATGTTAGATTGATTACATTATGGTTTTAATGAATGGCCTCTCTGTATGCATGTCCTTTGCCTTGTAACTTATAACCCTGTAGTTCCCTCCCACACTACTTCTGCCCTTGTGACTTGGTTTGGCCAGGGGTCAGTGGCCAACTTGATGCAAGCAAAGACTTAAAAAAGAGCTTGTGTGTTTCTGTATTATATGTCACTTCTCTGTGTTCACCAAGAGGATAAGCCCAGGTTAGCCTGAGAATATGATCCATCTAGTCTACTGGGGAGATGAAACATATGAGATGACATGAGCACGGCCAAGCCATCCACATCCTGAACGAGGCAGCACCCCACTGACCTGTCAGCTGACCAATCATAAGCATGATCCCGAGTCTTAGTGCCGGGGCCAGGACCAGGGTGAGGAGAGTGAGGCACTTGCCTTGAGTGCAAAATATAAGGAGGCACCGAAAAACTCAGAAATAAAAATAAATAATATTTTAATTCCACAGTTCAAGAATGAAAAAATCTATGATAGATAAAATATCAAAATTTTAAATAAAAACAGGACCAATATTACTGACTGAATTTGTATCAGTCCTAGGGTATTTTCAATGGCTATCAGAAAGGAAGGAATAATATTCTAAAAAATAGTTTATATCATTGATTCTTCTGTTGTCATGTTGAGGCACTTGCCTTGAGTGCAAAATATAAGGAGGCACCGAAAAACTCAGAAATAAAAATAAATAATATTTTAATTCCACAGTTCAAGAATGAAAAAATCTATGATAGATAAAATATCAAAATTTTAAATAAAAACAGGACCAATATTACTGACTGAATTTGTATCAGTCCTAGGGTATTTTCAATGGCTATCAGAAAGGAAGGAATAATATTCTAAAAAATAGTTTATATCATTGATTCTTCTGTTGTCATGAAGGAAAATGACAAGGAAACATGAGGAAACTTGAAATTCTGATAGTAATATCATGTTATTTGGCAAGGGTAAAAGAGAAAGATTTGTGAGACCAAAGTTCAGTGGAATTATTCAGAAGAATAGATGTTAAGCAAAATTATATGTCTTTTCTTGTATCTGCAAAGATTTAATTTATAATTTACATTTTCAGCATTTTTGAGTTGAATTAGTGAGTCATAAGGAACAAATCTGCAAACACTAAATCTATATAAAATGTACATGGACAGACAATGCAAAATAATGACACCCAGAGCTTTCATGAATCAGACTTCAAGCATCTGTGTTTCTTTTTGAACCTGACAGACATCTTTTAAAAATTCAATTAAATGTACTCTTCAGTTAAGTTTCCTATTTCCAGACTCTCATGGACACCCAAGGGTTCAGTTCAGTTCAGTCGCTCAGTCGTGTCCGACTCTTTGAACTAATTAATCTTTTACGAGATGGAGGGTTATCACTCTTGAATCGTTTGAAGAATACAATACGTGGTACATATATACAGCATCTTCAACCATGGACCTCCCTTTCACTGCTCCTATTGTTTTTTCTTTTTTTGCATTAGAATACCTCTACTTCGAATGAATAGTAAAACTATCCTAACATAGTAAAACTAACATTCAGAGGTTACTGAGATCCTGAGGTTAGGACATATTTCAGCAAAAACAAATGCCTGTCAAATTGACAACAAACTGGATGAATTCAGTCCTCAGCCGGAGGATGGTATTTTTCACATCTGTAAAGGGCTTTTCCTTCACTTCCCTGGAAAACCATTTGGAGTGGAGAAGGTTAAAAGCCCCTGTCCTTCTTTCAAAAAAATTTTTTTGAGTGTAAGAAAATAAATTCCCCCACACAGAACATATGTGACAACAAACTGGATGAATTCAGTCCTCAGCCGGAGGATGGTATTTTTCACATCTGTAAAGGGCTTTTCCTTCACTTCCCTGGAAAACCATTTGGAGTGGAGAAGGTTAAAAGCCCCTGTCCTTCTTTCAAAAAAATTTTTTTGAGTGTAAGAAAATAAATTCCCCCACACAGAACATATGTGACATTAAGAAGTCAACTTCTTTGGGCAAATTGCCTCCAAAACAGCATTTCTTATAAATATATTATTTTTTTTTTCCTTAGCTGTATGCCAGTTGAAAAACCAGCATTCAGGAATTTGGGTATCTACTGAAGTCAGTGAAGAAAGGAAGATTGGTTAGGACAGAGCTAAGTAACAAGATGTCTAGCAACCCACTACAAGATCTCCAAGCCATTATCAATCCATTCACCCACACTTGAGAATGCTATTTGACTAGTGAAGAATCTACCTATGTTCACTTTTCAGAGCTTACTTCTCTGTCTTGTACAAAATGTAGCCATGGAATGAAATGCCCAATGTAAAGAATTTTGCTAAACTATTAAGTTTATCAAAAAAAGAATGTTCATTACTTTGCATCCCTGATATTACAGAGAATAATGACTTTAGTAGTAAATGTCTTTTCTGTCTTAAATATTCATAAATCACATGGCCCTCTAAAATATCACTGAGGATTCATACTGTATTTGTTATTCCAAAGATGTGAGGTTACTTTTGGAAAATCAAGATAATTGCCAAACTTGGCACTAATCCAATTTCTGTTTTCTCAAACATCACCAAGAGCAATCTCTTAGTCTTAATGATTAGCATGTCATACATACGCCTGAACCTGCAGACTTGGATTCATTTAAAAGAGTGAGGTAGTTTTAAATCTCTTCTATGTCTTCAAATCCTTTATGTTGCTTTGCCTTTCCTAGTTTGAATAAGCTTCATGTCAGAGGAGATAGAAACAAAAGTCTCTGTATTTTGCTGTCTACTAATATCAGAGCAACAATTCCAAGTAGAGTACCTAACCCTTCTTTCTTCTTCTTCGTTGAAACACAGATAAAGAAACTCTTCTGCTTGACTTGAATGTTTTCCACAAACATAGGCTTAATTAATGCAACTTAACAAATCTTTCAGAGCATCTACATGCATGCTCACTCGTTCAGTTGTGTCCAACTCTTTGCAAGCCTATGGACTGTAGCCTGCCAGGCTCCTCTGTCTGTGAAATTTCCCAGGCATTAATACTGGAGTGGGTTGCCGTTTCCTTCTCCAGGGGATCTTCCTGACCCAGGGAATGAACCCACATCCCCTTCATTGGCAGGTGGATTCTTTACCACTGAGCCACCAGGGAACCCTCCATTTGTGCATACTATCTAGCAAGATGAAAATCTTTTTCACTGTTTTCACCTGATGTGGTAGAATTTTACACATATCTTTGACTTTACATTATTAAAACATCTGTTTTAAGCATTCTATTAACACATTCTAAGTCTCTATAGGGCTAACATCATATTAACTCTATAAAGAGTCCATCAGACTCTCTTGAAAATCACTGGACATCTCTTCTGCCACTGATGTTTACCATGAGAAATAAACACCAGACCTAAGGTCCTCAATGTCACTCCTGAATGGCAGAGCTTGACAGGTAATGGGAGGTAGCCAAACACAAAGGTATCAACTAATGAGAGGATGTCACGAGTACAGGAAAGGTAAAGGAGACAAAATACAGGGAAGCGGTCACTTACTTGACTAGATTGCTGTATTCTTGCTCAGAATATTCTTATACTGAAATATCCAAAATGTACTGGCCTTTAACATCTCAAACGTTCAGTTTTGTGTTTTATGTTCCTTTTTTATTCCTTCCCCCACAAATATCAGATTACAGGAGTTTTGAGTTGATGCTGGATGTACCTACTTTAAATGTTTTTTTTTCTTAGTCTTCATGAGATACTTCCTCCCTCCTCAGCAGATGGGCATTGTGTTATCATGCAGCAGGCCAAGAAAACTAAAGTCTATTCTTTTTTTTTTTAATTTTACTTTATTTTGCATTACAATACTGCATTGGTCTTGTCATACATCAACATGAATCCGCCACAGGTATTCTTTAAAGGCTTTAGTATATTTTCCTGTGCTCTTTTCATACATGCCTTATTTCTTTTCCAAAGTCACAAACTTCAACTAGGTGGGGGAGACAGAGATAACACACAAGCTCCCAAATGCGTCTGTTTATTCCCTGGTGGCTCAGACAGCAAAGTGTCTGTCTACAATGCAGGAGACCTGGGTTCGATCCCTGGGTTGGGAAGATCCCTTGGAGAAGGAAATGGCAATCCACTCCAGGACAATTGCCTGGAAAATCCCATGGACAGAGGAGCCTGGTAGGCTACAGTCCATGGGATCGCAAAGAGTCGGGCATGACTGAGTGACCACTTCACTTCCTAGTTAGAATAAAGGATGAGATGCACATAATAAAACGCTGTCCCGCTCATGTCTGAATGATGAGCTACCAAATAAGTTTATAAAAGCATGAGGTGCTTTACATCTGTCCTCTTATTGCTGCTACTTGATATTCCTCACAAGACCTAGAACAAGGCCAGACATAGAAGGTACAAGGGGTCCTCAAAAACTGCAAAAGTGATGACACAGAGTGTTCTTTTAGTAAGGATATTGAGCCCATATAACTCACTCTAATTATAGAAATATAGTTTCTAATTATAGAAATATAATTATTTCTAGCTGTCTTTTTGTTGTTGTTGATCCACGAATTCTTTTGATTTATGGTTCACTAAATCATTTGACTTGAAAGAATTCATCTTTTTAGTATAAATGATCTCCTCATTTAAGTAAAGATGTGAGTTTCATCTGGAAAATTGAGATAATAATACTTCTTCAGGTTGTTTTGAATGGTGAATAAAATGGCATATCAATACTTTGGGGATGACACACCACCTGTGACATAGTAGGGATGCAAGAAATATGTGCCCCTCCCACAATGATAGAAAAAGATGATTATCAGTGACAGATGTGAACTTCCAAAGTCAATTCAAGTTAAATCTATGTGGCCATCAGAAAATAATTTTAAATTATGAATGAGGCAAGTTTAGTCATGATCCATCATAGTATTATATTTATTAAATTTTCCAAAACTATTTTTGATTGAATCAAAATGTGAAAGGCTCTTAGTACATGTATCAACAGCATAGCACTTAGAGGAGAGGTATAATAAATCAGCCTTCTTAGAACTCACAAGATTCTTTCCATCTATAAGTTTGTCCATTATTTGGAAAACTGAGTATCTTTTAAGAAAATATATGGGAACTGATTTGAAATTCTTTCATTTTTTTTTTGTCCACACTGGCTTCTTCCTGGTCCCTCTCATTCACACTGAATTCTTTGCCTTCTCTAGAGTTCTTGAATCTCCATGAAAAACTAAAGAGGTCTGAGGAGAATACAAGACTCTGGGAAACACAACAGGGAGTTTAAGTCTAGAGTCAGAAACAGTGATGTTTAAACTGAGATAGGGATGGTGGAAGTTGGTCAAGTATACGGGGTTGTCAGATATCTTAGGAGCCAGTTGCAAAGATTCTAAGCCCCTAGCTAGGGAAAGGGAGACCACGGCACTAGTGAAGCGAAGGACAGTCTGACGCGGCTAAAGCTGAGGGTGAGAAGGAAGACTGGGGTAAAAGTACCATTATCCACTATTCTTCTGTTCTTTTGCAACCCTTGTAAATAGTGAATTTCCTGGCAAGTATCATCTCTTATGCTTCTTATGTGGTTTTTAACCAATATTCCACACACTAAAATTTGTTAATTGACACATTGACCATATAAGGGAATCTAGCATATTGAGAAGTCTCAGATAAGTTAGGGTCTATGCACACACAAGCTCACAAACACATTTATTGGTTATCAACAAATACCAGGCACAATTTAAGGCAAATATTAATTTACTTAATCCTCTTTACTATTATCCTTATTTTACAGAGGACACTAAAACTCAAAGAAATTAATTAACTTTCTCAAACATAAAATCTACCAGATAGTATTTAATACCTAGAAAACCAGGTAGTAAAGCTTCGGGGCTTGAGCATTTAATCCCTATGCTATAAAATATTTTATGTTTTTTCAATTAATTGTTTTAAAATGTGCTTTGTAAAGGTCACCTTTCTGATTCCCACTAAATTCTTCACCACCTCCACCACACAATGACTTGCAGTCCAGACCTTTCACCTGAATCTACTTAGCAGCAGCAGCCAGTCTAGATCTCAGGCATCAAACTTCCCACTAAGAGGACTTAAATTTGAATATAAAACAGGCATTTGGCACTTAAACTCATCCTGTCCATGTCTCAGACTGAACCCATACCTCCCTCTCAGAATGTCTCTTTTTCCTTTATTCAACACACCCCACTATTTATCTAGGTACTTAGGACAGAAACATTTTGCCCCCTCAATCTCCATATCAATGTAGGCACCCATGACCCTCACCCTCCCTCCTTAAGGTTTTGCTAATTGGACCACTTCCCATCTTTCCCTCTGTTATTATCTCTATTCAGCCGCCTCCTCATTCATCTAATTGGTCCCTTTGCATCTGATTTCCCTTACAACACATTCTCACAGTGTGGCCAGAATGTTCTTTCTAAATCCTGATGACTATCACTCTCCTGCCCAAATACCTTTAACAGCCTTCACTGTCAAAGGACTAGGTATTAATCTATTAGGAAGACTGATTTTAAGTTCCTTGTCTAGCCTTTTTTTCTTGCAAATTCTATCACATGCCACATATTTACTTTGTTTTTAAAGATACTTTCAGTTTTTCAAAGAAATCATAAAGATTTCAAAGAAATCTCTCATTTGTAGCCTCTGCTTATCCTATTCTTTATGCCTAGAATGTCCATTCTTTACTTCTCTTGGCTAACTCCTGCTGCTGCTGCTGCTGCTAAGTCGCTTCAGTCGTGTTCGACTCTGTGCGACCCCATAGACAGCAAACTCCTGCTGGTTCATGGGGAAACAACTAATAGGCTGGATGATACTTGAGAGTGTCTGGATGACATCCCAACTACCAATACTGATCCCACATACTATAAACATGTCAGATGGTCACATCACTCAAGACAGAGTGCATTTCATTAATATTTACACGTTTACGGTATGCCACAGTATCTAGTACCACAATGGGTAAAATGTTTGTTGAAAGAAGTAATTTCTTTTTAATAGAATCTCAAGTGCTTAAAAATGACACATCTCCATTTTGCCTGCCTTTTCCCTTTTTTACCTCTCTGCATTTTATCTCCCAGGTCTGTGTACATAATTAGCTACAAAGCCTGACTTTATATGAACACTTACCCTAAATTATGGAATTATAAGAATGAGAATTATAAATTGTTTAGAACCCATATTTTTAAAGAAAGAGCTCAACTTTTCTCCACGCAGTGACTTAGCTTTGGAATGTAAAACAATTTTAGAATTCCTTTCAGCTGGCACATTTATTTTCCATAAGAG
Source organism: Cephalophus harveyi (assembly GCA_006410635.1). NCBI lineage: Eukaryota > Metazoa > Chordata > Mammalia > Artiodactyla > Bovidae > Cephalophus > Cephalophus harveyi. Next base: position 122,615 of record SJYT01044592.1, on the reverse strand, counting down.
AGCAATGTAGAGATGTGTGCATGGTTGTTTCGTTTCTTTATGTTATTTTCTCAATTCCAGCTTTCCAACTCAATCGTTAGCATACACTAGCCTACAGAGGATGCTGGGACTCTTGAGTTCTCTGAGGAAGGACAGGCTCAAGATGCTCACCACAGGCTATTAATACATCCTCTTGCATGATTTATTAGAGGTATTTCCCACTATGGTGATAGGCTTGCCTGGTGGCAGAGAACTTCCTGTGTGCATTAAAACAGGCTCTCAGGCTATGTAGGGAGAAAATTTTTATGGAATGACTTTGGGTGATGCAGCTGCAGAATCAATTAGACTGAATAGAGCCCTTGGTTGCCAATTTTAGTAATATCAGAAAAATGAAAATGCTGAAGCTGGTAGTCACCCAGATGTTTCAGCCCTGCTGACTGGCGCATCAGTGTTCATCCTTCCTGTTCTGTCTTTGGTTCTTGGGCATGCCTCATGATAAAAATAAGTCCTGCTCTTACTCTCACATGAAGTCCAATGACTGGACAGGCTCAAAATAGTACAGTAAGAACCATATCCATTGTTCCATTTTCACGGTGCAGAGTCTCAGCCACTCCACAAGTGAATCATCAGGAGGGTCCACACAAAAACAAAAAAATAAGAAAGAAAAACAACTTCAAAGAAATACTGGGGAACTAATAGCAGTATTAACTCAACTGTCAAAATGAAAAAATTGAAATAAAATTTGAAACTTATTTTTATTAGAAAGCAAACTTTCCACTATCACCTTTATCAAATATATGTAAATCAAATATATTCTTGAGATATATATCTTTATCACCTTTATCAAATGTGTATACTGATATGTATATATAACATACATACATAGTAATCTATACATATATATTACTACATATATATGTGTGTATATATGTATATACATATATATATATGGTTATCATACTTTTAACTCTTTGAATGCTGGCTTTATATATATATAGTTCCAAAGTCCCACTTTATATTTTTGATGAACGACGGACGGATACAGTCTTCTAGGACAAAGCTTTCACATTTATATTTCAGAACTGGCATTTCTTCTTTATCCTCTTGTTTCTACAAATGTCAAAGTAATTCAGATAAGAAGGAAAAGTCTTTTATTCTAGACACAAACTGTTGTGAATCCCTGTAAACCCGAGAATGACCTGAGTCAAAACTAAACGAACATATTTTTCTTTCCTTTGTCAGCTGAGAGGTTTAGAAGGAATGCTAATCCAGTAGGAATGGGTGGCCCAGATACCAATTTCTAGGACCATTCTACAATAAAAGAAGCCAGAGTGCCTTGAGAAACAATGGACGTGAGGCCAAGAACAGAAAACACACAAAATAACATAAAACATAATGCCAGAAAGCAGTGTTAAAAAACAAAAAAAAACCTGATGTGTGTATCAAAAGGACAAAGAAACCAACTGAAATAACTCCTGACAACCAGTTAGAACAATCTAAAAAAAAAAAAAAAAAAAGCATTGGATTATAGCCCAAAGTATAAAATAAACAGACATGAGTTCATACTGATACAAATGACTGTATCAAGTAATGAAATGGGGGAGAACAGGAAGTTCTGTGCAGGATTCTGATGCTGCTGCTGCTGCTGCTGCTAAGTCACTTCAGTTGTGTCCGACTCTGTGCGACCCCACAGATGGCAGCACACTGGGCTCCGCCATACCTGGGATTCTCCAGGCAAGAACACTGGAGTGGGTTGCCATTTCCTTCTCCAATGCATGAAAGTGAAAAGTGAAAGTGAAGTCACTCAGTTGTGTCTGACTCAGCGACCCTATGGACTGCAGCCTACCAGGCTCCTCCGTCCATGGGAGTTACCAGGCAAGAGTACTGGAGTGGGATGCCATTGCCTTCTCCTCTGATGCTTCATGTGAATACTTAACCCTCAAGGAGGTAAAGTGTAGACAACTGGCATTCCCCTGGGGTGATCTACCATAGCACTATGACCCTAATTGGGGTGGAGGCCTTGGCAAGGACTGGAGCATCTGTCTCTATCCCTTAAGTGGGGGTTGTGTATGGTGACTTCTTTCCACAGAGGACAGTATGATGTAGGAGTTGGGGTGTGTGTGTGGGGTACTTGACAGCAGAGAATCTGGGCAAACACTGCCCCAGCCAGGTGATCAAGGGTAACAGCTCCGGCAAGGCCTGTTGGCAGTCTGTACCACTGATGTTGAGAGGGTAACAGGCAGGAAGGCTAGGGGCCCCCAAATGGAAGAAGTAGGCTGCAATGTCAGACATTTTTTCTCTCTTAAGAGGCAGGAGGAAACAAACTACAAGTGTCAAATTTTTTTCCTTTCTCTATACAAAATTAAAAGGAGGTTTCTTTTAAAATTCTCTGTTGCCTGGGCAATACCTGGTTCCACCTAAACTTAACTTTTCTCAAACTTTGAGCTAACCAATGTGTTTTTCTTAAGCTATATTGATGAACTATGTATTTACCCTAGACTCTTTCTTCAAGTCTGTTTGGTTCATCTATTTTTGCTTTATTGACTATGCCAAATCCTTTGACTGTGTGGATCACAATAAACTGTGGAAAATTCTGAGAGAGATGGGAATACCAGACCACCTAACCTGCCTCTTGAGAAATCTGTATGCAGGTCAGGAAGCAACAGTTAGAACTGGACATGGAACAACAGACTGGTTCCAAATAGGAAAAGGAGTACGTCAAGGCTGTATATTGTCTCAAAATCACTGAAGATGGTGATTGTAGCCATGAAATTAAAAGACGCTTACTCTTTGGAAGAAAAGTTATGACCAAAATAGATAGCATATTGAAAAGCAGAGACATTACTTTGCCAACAAATGTCCATCTAATCAAGACTACTGTTTTTCCACTGGTCGTGTATGGATGTGAGAGTTCGACTGTGAAGAAAGCTGAGCGCTGAAGAATTGATGCTTTTGAACTGTGGTGTTGGAGAAGACTCTTGAGAGTCCCTTGGACTGCAAGGAGATCCAACCAGTCCATTCTGAAGGAGATCAGCCCTGGATTTCTTTGGAAGGAATAATGCTAAAGCTGAAACTCCAGTACTTTGGCACCTCATGCGAAGAGTTGACTCACTGGAAAAGACTCTGATGCTGGGAGGGACTGGGGGCAGGAGGAGAAGGGGACGACAGAGGATGAGATGGCTGGATGGCATCAGTGACTCGATGGACGTGGGTTTGAGTGAACTCCGGGAGATGGTGATGGAGGCCTGGCGTGCTGTGATTCATGGGGTCGCAAAGAGTCAGACACGACTGAGCGACTGAACTGAACTGAACTGAACTGATGACTCACTTTGTGCCAGTGTTATCTCAAAATGCATGTTGTGGGTGAGGGTCCTGGTGCCCCTCTCTGAGTTTTGAGACGTTTCCTCTCTCTAATTAGCAGCCTGCTAGTAGATACATAACTTCCTGCTAAAGACTAGCAGGTGGGCACTCTTTCTGTCCCCTTCTGATGTCTATGTCAGAAGCTTTCTCTATCTCTTTTATACTTTAATAAAACTTTATAACACAAAAGCTCTGAGCGATCAAGCCTCATCATTGGCCCCAGATTGAATTCCTCTTATCTGGAGGCCAAGAATCCTGGCATCTTTCACGGCTCAGCAACAACCTTTTAATGTGACGTGATGTGAGGAGACTGGCACTGCATCTCTGTAGTCTTTCTTGCCTAAACCCATATCCTCTGCCTAATCCTGAGAGAAACATTGGCCAAGTCCCTCCCGAGGGACAGTCTACAAAACACCTGACCAGGAATCCGTAACACTGAGAAGTCATCGAAAAAAAGCAAACTGAGAAACTGTCACAGCCAAGAGAAGCCCAAGGAGACATGACCACTAAACACGATGTAATACCCTGGATGAGATCTTGGAACAGAATAAGGACATTAGGCAGAAACTAAGGGAATCTGAAAGTCTCAATAAAGTATATCTTTTTCTGGATGGTAATATATCCATATTGATTTACTAACTGGGACAAATGTACCATACAACGTATAATGCTAATAACAGGGAACACTGGCTGGGGAGTATATGGAAAGTCTGTGCCATTTTCATAACTTTTTTAAAAATCTGAAGGTATTCTAAAATATAAAGGTTATTTTTTAATTAATACAATGACTTAACAAATAATTTTTTTTTCTATTTGCAAAAGTGAAGGGAAAAGTCCCTTCCATTGTAATGTTTAATGTACAAAACATTAATCATTATAATTACATTCATTTATCTAGAGAAATAAGTAAATGCCTCATAATAATGTGCAGGGGAGGAAAAGTTGAAAGAATTTATCTCTTAGGGGCAATAATCGAAAAAATAAATTAGAGTGAGTTGACAACAGATAAATGAGCTCTGTGTATTAACAGTTTGGTTTATGGGCCTATGTGATGGTCAATAGGGAAGCTAGGAGCTGAATTTGCTCCTGCTCACTTAATTGTGCCATTTAGAGAATATCTGAGTAGCACCAGAGAAACTTGTCAGGGGAGATCAGTTTCAGTAGTTTTAGTGTTATTTTTGAAAGTTTCTTTTATATTTATGCCATTTATTTTGTCTTTGATTATGCTGTCACAATTCCTATACAGATTAAAAATGCATTTTTATTAAAATTATGTTAAGTTCAAAGCTTGCTTTATCCTAAGTTTGTGCCAATAGTTGATGGGCAAAACATCTGTGGCAGAGACAGTTCTCACCAAATATTCCATGTGTTCAACTTCATTTCTCAGAATCCCTTGTAATTGGTTTGGGGCCATGTGACTAGTTTTAGTCAATGATTGTTAAGATGAAGTGATGTCAGTCACTTCTGGGCAGACAGTTAAGAGTCCAGGTCTCTAACCCTCCATCTCTCTATTCCCCTGCCATTGTAATATCAGAAGCCATGTTTCCAAGGCTGTTGGTATAAGATGGTATAGCATCCATTACCTGAATGGCAACCCACTCCAGTATTCTTGCCTGGAGAATCCCCATAGACAGAGGGGCCTGGCAGGCCATGGGTTGCAAAGAGTCAGATACGACTGAAGCACAGCTTCCATTAGCCTAGGTTCTGAGTTATTATGTAGAGCAGATCCTCCTCTTCAAATTCTGCCAGACTATGTTGAACAAGTGATATATATCACATGCTGTATTATGCCATAAGACACTGGAGTCTGTCTGCTGCTATAGTTGTTGTTAATTACCCTAGTACAACTAGTAAGGAAAACTGCATGCATTTTAAGAAATCATTATTACATTTTAGGCTATTTTGTTATAGGTAGTCAGAAGCTAGTTTTGAGATTAATATAAGATTTACTTGACACAACCTCAAATCACAATGCCTTATGACAAAAAGCAATATTTCAAAACAGAAAAGATAGCAAGAATAGAGATTTTGAGTAGGGACAGAGAATTTTGTAGAACCCATTTGGGAAGGAAAGTTGCTCCTGTCAAGGGACAAAAAAAATACAACCAATCAAAATATTAAAAGAAGGGAGATTTCAGCAAAAAATTAAGCTTTCATTCCATAGTATTTCAAGAAAGAATATATCTCAGGTAGAGGGGAAGGTAAGTGGCACCTACTGTTTGGACTCATTTTCAGGAACAGAGGATAAAGGAAACTTAGCCATGTTACTGCTGGAGGCAGGAGAGATGGGTGTTGTATTTTGGGGACTATAAAATGCTGTATGTAATTTTCATAAAACATGGCAGTATGAAGAAAGAGCATATTCAGACTCTGCATGCAAAGATTTCACAGACTAGCTTTGGAATATAGTGTCATTAGTCAAGACGGGGAATGGGTCTCATGGATATAGATTCCCCAAGAGTTGCCTACCATTCACTAATCATGACTGATAAACGTGTTGTCATTTATTTTTTTTTTTTCTGGTAATTAAACTTCTTAATATGACTGAAGTGAGAGGGTTTGTTGCACATTTTGTTTATTCCCTAAAGGCATGCATAAACAAATTACTTGAGGGAATTATGACAGGTTCTATCAATTGTTACATATATATGAAATTTTCAACAACATTTGATGATAGACTGAATGATAAATGTGTTGAATTCAAGGAAGAACCTTTTTCTCTCAATTCTCCCTTACTCTTTTATTTTGATTTTATTGTTGTTCAGTTGTTAAGTTCACGTTTGACTCTTTGTGACACCTTAGACTGCAGTACAACATACTTCCCTGTTCCTCACCATCTCCCAGAGTTTGCTTAAACTCATGTCCACTGAGTCAATGATGTCACCCAACCATCTCATCCTCTGTCTTCCCATCTCCTCCTGCCCTCAATCTTTCCCAGCATCAAAGTCTTTTCCAATGAGTCATCTCTTCATATCAGGTGGCCAAACTATTGGAGCTTCAGCCTCAGTCCTTCCAACTAAAATTCAGGGTTAATTTCCTTTAGGATTGACTGGTTTGATTTCCTTGCTGCCCAAGGGACACTCAAGGGTCTTCTCCAGCACCACAGTTTGAAAGCATCAGTTCTTTGGTGCTCAGCTTTCTTTATGGTCCAACTCTCACATCTGTACATGAGTACTAGAAAAAACATAGCTTTGACTACACATATCTTTGTCAGCAAAGTGATGTCTCTGTTTTCAAATATGCTGACTAGGGTTTGTCATAGCTTTTCCTCCAAGGAGCAAGAGTCTTTCAATTTCATGGCTGCAGTCACTGTCCACAATGATTTTGGAGCCCAAGAAAATTAAGTCTGTCACTGTTTCCAGTTTTTCCCCATCTATTTACCATGAAGTGATTAAAAATTCAAATAGATACCTTCTCAAAAATTAGACTGTGGGCCTTGGGTTAGGGCACTGATGGTATATTTCTTTCTACTCAGCTAATGGGTAGTCCCACTGCCCCACTAATGAGCCAAATGTATTTTGCAGAAAATTAACAGCTCACAGAAGATTTACATTTCAATTTACATCCACAAGGCAATTTTCTGACACAGCTGTTTTCCTGACTGAGTCCTTAAAAACTTTTCTTATAAGTTTTTCATTGCCTTGCTTTTAGAATTTCAGCATGGGTGTCCAATTTTAATATGCTAATTTAGATAATATGCTTTTTTACAACTTTAGGAAGTTTATTTTTTCTTTTTTTAAAATGCAATAAAAGAAAAGAAAGATCCCTGTCCTCATAGTATTTATATTCTTAGTGGGGGAAGGAGAATAATGGAGGCAGAAAATAAATACTGCTATGCAGAACTTCAGAATATGGTAAGTGCTATAGAAGAGGGGCAAACTGAGTGGAATAAAGGGGAATTGGAGTACCAGGTGAAGGAAGAGTGCAGTTGGTAATTTTAAGTAGAATAATCCGAGTAGCCTTTATTGAGATGACATTTTATTAATTCCAAGTTCCCAAAGAAGGTGAGGGAGTTACCCATGGTCCTGATTATGGAAAGGGTAGGTAAACATGCTCATAAAATAAGTGGTCAATGAAGAACTGTCGTATTGATAAATATGTATGAAATTTGGAAGAGGTTCCCCCAGAAAAGTTGTTTTAAAATAATCTTATAACATCAGTGCAATGACAGCAGTCCCTTTTACAATGCTGCATAAAGAATCTTCAACTTATCAGTGAATCACTCTAAAGTTTGTAGGTGAGTTAGTGGTTTTGTTTTGTTTGGTCACTTTTAAACTATGACCATAAGGCCACTGATCACATCAATCAGGAAGCCTTCTTAATCTTTGATTGTCTTGTTTTGACAGAAATGACATTTAGAAATCTCTTCATAAACCTAAACCAAAGGGGTAGCTCTGATTTCTAGGATTCATTTGGAATGCAGCTGATGGAGGCTCTCACTGCTCAGAACTGTCTTTCATTTCCATCAAAGAGATCAAGAGTTTCTCCTTCAAAGAGTAGAGCCAACAAGTTATTTCCCCTTTACTCCTCCCAGCTGTCGGTTTCCTATTATAAGCATATCAAATAAATACACAGCTCAGTTTACTCATCTAGTTACTACTGGGTGGAGAGATATTCAGAGACCCATTTTAAACAAGTAAGTTGCAGGCAACAGTCTCCTTTGTTGACTCTAAAGCCATTTCAGCAGATTTTTTAAGGTTTTTATAATTCATTCTGGAAGCTCCACCATAGTTAATATTAACGTATGCTTGGCCTTTTTGCTAGCAAAAAGAGATCCCATCTCTGTGCCCATGACTTTGCCTTTGTCTTTGGTTTCATATTTACACTGGCCAGCTTGCTGTGGCATCCAGGCCCTAAGGCATAATTCACAATATTTATGTGGTTTCACTGAAACACATTTTCAGACACCAGCTTTTTTGGCAGCAAACTGGAATGGATAAAAAGGCCCAAATCACTCTAAACAAGCCAGCAATAATTATAGGAGAATCCTGACTGCAGAATGACAATATCTCACGGAGTTTATAAAAGTGTTCACAGTCATGGTACTATTCATTTGAGGACCTTTCAGCACTGTCATAAGTAAAACTGTTTCTTTCCCTAACCAACTCCCCACTGAGCCGATGGGAAAGAATTGTCACTCTGTCAATAAATATCTGAACTTCTGTTGGTACATGCTTGATGCTCCTTCTTTACTCTTACTTCGCAGCCAGCTGTTTTTGTCTCTATATTACATTGCACTACGTGGATCAGTATTCTCTTTGACAGTCATCACTGTAACATTTATATCCCTGGTGGCTCAGATGGTAAAGCGTCTGCCTATAATGCAGGGGACCCAGGTTTGATTCCTGGGTTGGGGAGATCTCCTGGAGAAGGAAATGGCAACCCACCCCAGTACTCTTGCCTGAAAAATCCCACGGACAGAGGAGCCTGGTAGACTACAGTCCACAGGATCGCAAAGAGTTGGATACGACTGAGTGACTTCACTATAATATCATATGTGAAGCTATTTTTTGAAAATACATGTGGCTCAAAATTTAATGATATACTTGTGAAGAGATTGCAACACAGCAGTGAGAACTGCTGCCTTGGGAAATAAGTACCTTTCTTATTAAAGTATAGATTTAACAACATTTTGTATTAGGCCAGAGATGCTACATGATGCTAAAGCCACATGTCACCTTGCACTTTTTAAATATGTTTTTCTTCTACTGACTTGTTTTCTCTGAAAAAATAATACTCCTGGTGGGTACCCTCATGCTTAACTCTTTTTTTTTTTCTTCTTATCTGACTCTCCTCTGATCGTTGACTATGCTATCTGTTACTTCAACATAAATAAAACTTTAAATCTTGCTTCCATTAGTTTCTCCAAATGATCTCCCTTTCTATAGCCCTAAGCCCACTATGAGCCATTGTTTTTGATACATTTCAGAGCACTCCACTTGCCAATTATTCATGGTACCAGTGTGTCTAGAACTCACACCTGCATTTGAAGGGAGCAGAGTTTACAGTAAAATTAATTCACAGCATAAAGTGTGGAGGCAAGAATATTTTTCAATGTATATTCTCCAGATTATATCATGGTATCTCTACATTATAAGTCATTTCAAAATCACAGGAAAAAGACAATAATATCAGACAGCTCTATAGAAATACCTTTATCAGATCTATTTCAATGATTATCCTTATCACACAGCTTCAGAGTCTTAATCTATAAATTTTGCCCATCCACTAAGTCTGTTATCTACATTTAAGGAGTAGGCTTAACTCTTTGAAACAGAAACACCTTTATATTCTATCTCCTCTAGTACATGTATATATTTCCTGGAAGAGTGGGTGGTCTCATCATATTTCTTCTTTCAGGAATATAAAAACATTACTAGCATGGGAGAGAGCTCATTAAAGTAGGAAATGGCCATTTAGTGGATTACAGTATTACAACATCAGCTGTAATTTCACCTTCAGTTTTACATTCAGAGGCTACTGAAGCTGTGCTTTTATGGCAGTGATGGTGGTGGGGGGTGTATCTTTCAAAATGACAGCCCTTCACTTTCTGACATACTGCAATTTATTAAAACATTTCCTATATAAATATTTAAGGAAATGGAATTACAAAAGTACAACTAATCTGGAACTGTAAAAAAAAGTTCCTATATAAAAGTCCAAATTCTGACTTCATTGTCAGAGGACCTGAGAGAAATTTTATGAACACAGATATATATACAGTTTAATTAATTAGACAAAGAGGCCATTACACAGAGGTGGCTCCAATACCATGGTGGCCTACTTTTGGTAAACCAAACCCTAACCCTGTAGATGCCTCAAGGATATGCAATCAAAGCCCAAGGACAACCAATCACAACCAGCCAACTGGTTGTTAACCTATAGTCAGTCGGTAATTTCCTTGCCTTTTCTCTGTAAAAGTGTTTCCTCCAGCTCCTGTCAGAGGAGTTCCTAAGCACCCCTGCTTTGGTGTTACCTGACTGAAATTTACTTTTGACCAAATAAACTCATAAAATTTTTTAAGATTCTCCCATGTATCTTTTAACAAGAGACATACACAGACATATACACTCACTTATAAAAACATCATGTGACATGGCCATCAATTCAATTCAATATATCTCTTTATCAATTCAATATAAAATGATGGCCATATCACATAGGAAGTCAGAGAGAATATGGAAAACAGCTGAATTCTATGTCTACTGAGGTTAGAGTGTGATTAGCTGAAAATCTTTTGCTAGTATTTCTTAAAACTTCCACTGGTATTTTGAACAGGCTCATTCATCCATCAACTCACAGTCAGTAAAACTCTCTGGGCATTAGAATAGGATCCCCTATTTTCCCAAATGTCTCCTAGGAGGTACCTGAAAACCTCCAAAGATCTTAAACAAACTGTATTTTCTTTTAAGAGAAAGTTCTGACCATTTTCCATGATATTTTCCTAGAACAATTTTAGTTAGCTACTCTAGAATTGTTATGGATCTTTACTGCTTTGCCTGTGGCCCACCTGTCTGCTTTTCTCTTTCTGCCTTCTGGGTTCTATACATCTATCACTTCATGTCTAGCACTCTAGCCCTCTCTTGCTTTGTGAAGGACTCAGTACCTGGTTACAGCCTAACAGCAAATGATGAAATGACAGGATCAACCTAGCACTCAGATTATTTCTTCATCTTGATTTGTACCACTGACGGATCCAGAAAAAAATATATATACATATAGAAAAATTAGTTAAAATTAACACAGTTGGATTCCAAAGACCTGAAAACCAGGAGAGCCAATCGTGTGGTTCCAGTTTGAAGGCCAGCAGGCGTGTGGCCCAAATAGAACTGATGTTTCAATATGAGTCCATTGGCAGGAGAAAGCTGGTGTCTCAGTTAAAAGGCAAATCAGTCTTTCTGTTCTACTCAGGCCTTCAACTGATTGGACGAGGCCCCTCACAGTAGGGAGAGCAACCTACTCAGTCTAATGATTCAAATGTTAATCTCACCCAAAAACACCCTCTCAGAAACACCCATTTGCTGTTTGATCAAATATCTAGGCAACTCAATGTCTGGTCTAGTTAACCATCACACAACTCGTGAGATTTTTTGATAATACCATAGTGATAAAATAGTTCAAGAAAAGATCAAAGGATAGTGGTAGAAGGTAAAGCAAGAATAACTTTGATGACTGCTATTTCCTGTATGTACTTCAGAAGCTATATCTTAACCAGGAAAGAAAAAAATCATCATGCAGAATATTCATGTGCCACATGTGTATTTTTTTTTTTTGTTAGAAAAGACTGTTAAAATAATTCCCTCACAAAGTCATTAAAATATTAAAATGTGTTCATGCAGAAAATTTTAAATGATAATAATATAGTAATACAGAAAGCATTGCTAAAGCTTTACAAATTCCAATGACCTTGCATACATATTTTTTGAACCTTACAACATTATGATAGTTGATAAAGTAGATTTCAGATAGAAATAAAAGCACGATGTATATAATAATAATATAGTGATGAGGTTGACATTGTGTTTAGGAGCATGGTCTGGACATGAGGTTGTAATGTCAAGGAAAGAATGTCTAAGAAGATGGGAGGTGAGAAACTGGCTTACTCTCTGAGTGTTTATTATTAAATTTGGATCATCCTGGTTCCCTTCGTGCTGATCCACACTTAAATCTATGATGAAATTGAAAATAATCATTTTAATCATGACAGAATTCATGTAGAGGGATCCTTTAGTAGGTTTCTCAGTAATTTTATGGCTAGACATCTTTTTCGGAGGCCACTGGATGAAAATTCTGGCTTCTCAGTTCACTAACTTTCCAACTTATGAGTCTCAGTTTCCCAAAATGTAAAATAAGCAGCAGGTCCTCAGAGACAGGTAGGGAAAATGGGAATGTGCACAGAGCTTCCAGGCCATCCTATTATATAATAGGTCCTCAACAAATAATCAATCCCAAGCCCTCCATCTCCACTGCTGTTGTAATTGAGCAGCAGGCTTATTCAGCAAAGCAGTCCAATGCTGCAGTAATGAACCAGATTGCTTGGATAATTGGCATTCTCCCCACCAAATGCAAGATTGATAGATTCAATATAAATTTATGCCGTTACTCATTCTTGTAATAGAGAGTTCTCATTAAGGAAATGGATTAATTGGCTTACTGATGTTTCAGTGAGAGCCAGATTTAAATAAGTGGACTCGGCAGTCCTGAGAAAAGCAAATTAAACACTAATAAAGGGAGAAACGCGCTTGCTTAGGCTGAAGTCTCAGTCATGGGCTCAAATCAAGGATCTGACTATAAGATTTGTCAATGTGAGTGGATATTAATGTCTGACACATGAAAATGCTCTGAGTTTTTCCCATGACATTTTACTTTCCACTCAAGAACTCATACCCCTCAGAGCTACATTGTCTTCTCCCCCAAAAGATTTTCATCAGGGTCCCTAACCACTTGTCAGGAAACCTGTCTGATATAGAAGCAGGCTTCACTCTTGTTTCCACAAGCATGAGACATATCTGGAACAAACTAAATGAGAGTGAAGCATTCATCAGAGTTTTTCCCAAAGGATCACAGGGATTTGCTTTAATAGAAAATTTTTATCTTAATCTCTCTCTCCTCCCAAGAAATCACTGTTCAATCTTTTTGGTATTTAATGGATGTTTTATTATGATTAATTTTGAAGAAGAACTATATAAATATACATTCACACCTATTCATATTGCATCTCTCTTGTCTTGTTTAACACATACAAGAGTGTTTGGCCTGTGCTTTCTCTTTTTCAGAACTGTTAATTTTTCTCTTCCTATTAGTCATTCTCATAAACTTACAAACATGTAATTTTTACCATTTTTGAAATAATGAACAACAAAGACCTCTACTGACCCCATGTTCTATGGTAGCTACAGCACCTTTTCTCTCTTGGTCTTTATAGCCCTAAGGATTGCTGCATACTCACTCCCCAAGTCCATTTCTCCTTTCCTCTAAGATTCATGCCAAGGCTTTCTCACCTCTCCCACACCTCTGATGTCCTTTCCCTCAATGTACTTCACAAAAATGACAGGTACACCTCTAAATCCAAAGGCTGATTCTCTGTCCTTATCTTAGTTGACTTGTAAGTAGCACTTGACACAGCTAATCACTGTCAAATTATTCTTTCATTTGACTTTCAGGACAATAGATTTCTGATGTCTTTTCCCACCTCAAAGGCTGCTCATTCTTAGACTTTTTTGCTGGTATCACCTATCACCTTAACTTTTAAACTTTGGAATAACTAATAGGCATTTTAAATTTATTGTGCTCCAAAACAAACTCCCAATCTTCTCCAGCAAACCAATTCGTCACAAAGTCTTCTTCATCTCAATACAACAACAATTCATTCCTTCCATTATTTCTATCACAATCCTTGGAGATATCAGTAGTTACTCAATTTATTTTACATCCCACAACCGAAGAAACAGCAGATCTGTTGCCTCTTCTATAAAATACTATGCTATGCGAAGATATAAACATAAATGGCATACTTATTTCATCTCTTAGAAGAAATGGAGTAGCCCTCATAATCAACAAGGGAGTTCAAAATGCAGTACTTGGATGCAATCTCCAAAATGACAGAATGATCTCTGTTCATTTCCAAGACAAACCATTCAATATCACAGTAATCCAAGTCTATGCCCTGACAAGTAATGCTGAAGAAGCTGAAGTTGAACAGTTCTATGAAGACCTACAAGACCTTCTAGAACTAACATCAAAAAAAGATGTCCTTCATAGGGGACTGGAATGCAAAAGTAAAAAATTAAGAGATATACACCCATGGTGGATTCATGTCAATGTATGGCAAAACCAATATGGTATTGTAAAGTAAAATAAAGTAAAAGTAAAATTAAAAAAAAAAAAAAGAGAGATACCTGGAGTAACAGGCAAATTTGGCCTTGGAGTACAAAATGAAGTAGGGCAAGGGCTAACAGAGTTTTGCAAGAGAATGCATTGACACAGCAAACAACCTCTTCCAATAACACAAAAAAGGACTCTACGCATGGACATCACCAGATGGTCAACACCAAAATCAGACTGATCATATTCTTTGTAGCCGAAGATGGAGAAGCTTACAGTCAGCAAAAGCAAGACCAGGGGCTGACTTTGGCTCAGATCATGAACTTCTTATTGGCAAATTCAGACTTAAATTGAAGAAAGTAGGGAGAACAGCTAGACCATTCAGGTATGACCTAAATCAAATCCCTTATGATTATACAGTGGAAGTGACAAATAGATTCAAGGGACTAGATCTGATAGACAGAGTGCCTGAAGAACTATGGACAGAGGTTTGTGACACTGTACAGGAGGTGGTGATCAAGACCATTAACAAGATAAAGAAAAGCAAAAAGGCAACATGGTTGTCTGAGGGGGCCTTAAAAATAGCTGAGAAAAGAAGAGAAGCTAAAGGCAAGGAGAAAAGGAAAGATATACCTATCTAAATGTAAAGTTCCGAAGAATAGCAAGGAGAGATAAAAAAGCCTTCCTCAGTGTGATCAATGCAAAGAAATAGAGGACAAAAATAGAATGGGAAAGACTAGAGATCTCTTCAAGAAAATTAGAGATACCAAAGGAACATTTCATGCAAAGATGGGCACAATAAAGGACAGAAATGGTATAGACCTAACAGAAGCAGAAGATATTAAGAAGAGGTGGCAAGAATACACAGAAAAATTATATAAAAAAGATCTTCATGACAGATAACCACAATGGTGTGATCACTCACCTAGAGCCAGACATTTTGGAGTCCGAAGTCAAGTGGGCCTTAGGAAGCATCACTACGAACAAAGTTACTGGATGGAATTCCAGCTGTGCTATTTCAAATCCTAAAAGATGATGCTGTGAAAGTGCTGCACTCAATATGCCAGCAAATTTGGAAAACTCAGCAGTGGCCACAGGACTAGAAATGGTCAGTTTTCATTCCAATCCCCAAGAAAGGGAATGCCAAAGAATGCTCAAACTACCACAAAATTACACTCATCTCACACGCTAGCAAAGTAATGTTCAAAATTCTCCCAGCCAGGCTTCAACAGTACATGAACCATGAACTTCCAGTTGTTCAAGCTAGATTTAGAAAAGGCAGAGGAACCAGAGATCAAATTGCCAACATCTGTTGGAACATTGAAAAAGCAAGAGAGTTCCAGAAAAACATCTACTTCTGTTTTATTGACCATGCCAAAAGCCTTTGTTGTAGATCACAACAAACTGAAAAATTCTTAAACAGATGGGAATACCTGACCACCTGACCTGCCTCCTGGGAAATCACTATGCATGTCAAGAAGCAACAGTTAGAATTGGACATGGAACAATGGACTGATTCCAAATTGGGAACAAAGGACGTCAAGGCTGTACATTGCCACCCTGCTTATTAACTGACATGCAGAGTATATCATGTGAAATGCCAGGCTGGATGAAGCACAAGCTGGAACCAAGATTGCCGGGAGAATTATCAATAACCTCAGATATGCAGATGACATCTCCCTTATGGCAGGAAACAAAGAGGAACTAAAGAGTTTCGTGATGAAAATGAAAGAGAACAATGAAAAAGCTGGCTTAAAGATCAACATTCAAAAAAGGAAGATCATGACATCCAGTCCCATCATTTCATGGCAAATAGATGGGGAAACAATGGAAACAGTGCGAGATTTATTTTCTTGAACTGCAAAATCACTGCAGATGGTGACTGCAGCCATGAAATTAAAAGACTCTTG
This sequence comes from Cephalophus harveyi, assembly GCA_006410635.1. Taxonomy (NCBI): domain Eukaryota; kingdom Metazoa; phylum Chordata; class Mammalia; order Artiodactyla; family Bovidae; genus Cephalophus; species Cephalophus harveyi. The sequence continues at coordinate 106,542 of SJYT01044592.1, read as the reverse complement.
CCTCTTGGAAAACAAGCTATGACAAATCTAGATAGCATATTGAAAGCAGAGACATTACTTTTCCAACAAAGGTCCGTCTAGTCAAAACTATGGTTTTTCCAGTTGTCATGAATGGATGTGAGGGTTGGACCATAAAGAAATCTGAGTGCCGAAGAACCAAAGTTTTTGAACTGTGGTGTTAGAGAAAACTCTTGAAAGTCCCTTGGACTGCAAGCAGATCCAGCCAGTCAATCCTAAAGGAAATCAGTCCTGAATATTCATTGGAAGGACTAATGCTGAAACTGAAACTCCAATATTTTGGTCACCTGATGTGAAGAGTGACTTTTTGGAAAAGACCTTGATGCGGAGAAAGCTGAAGGCAGGAGGAGAAGGGGACGACAGAGGATGAGATGGTTGAATGGGCATACTGACTCAATGGACATGAGTTTGAGCAAACTTTGGGAGATGCTGAAGGACAGGGAAGCCTGGTGTGTTGCAGTTCATGGGGTCACAAAGAGTCAGACATGACTTAGAGCTGAATAACAATAACTGCTTTTCTGGCTCAAGTAAGAGGTGATTGCTACTGCTAAGTTGCTTCAGTTGTGTCTGACTCTGTGCAACCCCACAGATGGCAGCCCACCAGGCTCCACCATCCTGGGATTCTTCAGGCAAGAACACTGGAGCGGGTTGCCATTTCCTTCTCCAATGCGTGAAAGTGAAATCTCTCAGTAAGTGTCCGACTCCTGGTGACCCCATGGACTACAGCCTACCAGGCTCCTCCGTCCATAGGATTTTCCAGGCAAGAGTACTGGAGTGGGTTGCCATTGCCTTCTCCGAGGAGGTGATTAACTTACTTAAAAACAAGTCCAAAAATTTAGCTTTCAACTGGTACTGTCTATTATATTTTTGGAAACAAAATAAGTCAGACATAATCTTTAATTTCTCACATCCATATATATTACAAGGAAGAGGTTGCTATATAAGGAGAGAAGAAGAAGAAATCATATTGCTTGGCTCAGAGCTTTGATACTTGAGGAATATTCCTTAAAAATATTTATATATTTAGTCATGCATTTTTCTGATATGTAATCTGATCTTGGAGAGACCTTTAGATTAATTTAAAGTAGAAACCATGCCACAATGGTTATACCCTATAAATACTCAGTTATCCTCAAGCATCAAGAATGACTGAAATTCAAGCCAATTAATAGAAAAGAATTTCCAAGAGTGTATTTTTCCAATGAAATTTTAATCAATTTGCCTTTGTATGCTTTTATTCTGAAAGCATAATGCCATTGTGTTTATTTCATGAGGTCCACTCTCTAAAGCTACGATGTCAATACTGATTGCTCTAATTAACATTTGTGATTAATTTTGTATTCAGTGAAATTGCATTTCCTTTTGACCAGCAGGCAGGCAAGTGACAGTTCTAGACTATTCTGTTCTACACAAGCTAATTGGTTTGAAAAAAGCCAGAGGAAAACAAAAGAACTTAAGTTCAGAAGGTTTCTGAGAAATTAGAAGTCTAAGGATTATAAAAAGCTAGGGCTCTATGGGACTCTAAAGACTACTGAGCCACCACATGCGGCAGTATGAACTTTGTCAGGATCTTGAAGACCACCAGTGTCTAAAGCAAATATGTTAAATAGAATGAATTATCTGTTTAGAATGAGGTATTGTTTCAACCTTGAAAAAATTTTAATGACTTTGTCTCTATTTAAGAAGAACTGTAACACATATATACCATTCCCCTCTATTTCATGAATTGCCTTGGGTATTGAATTGAAAATACCTGTGGGTACTCAATTAATTTTAACTTAATAAGCATTAAAATCACTCTGTATGGAACCAACAGGTAATCAAAATAATATGTTTGCTCTCACAGACCATGACTGCATTCTAAGCAGCTGTGGTATTTGTAACAATGAAGATGAGAGCAGAGATAATATTCTACACAAGTATTCCAAAATATGCATTTGTTGTGGCTGAATTTGCCATCCCAGCTGTTTTCCATAAAGTATGAAATTTAGAGAGTGGGAAAGGGGCTTAAATTGTAGACTGAGGGGCTTCTAGTGGATATAAAGAATACTTTCCAAAAATTGAGGCTACATAAATATTCAAACAAATATTGCAAAATCAATGTCATTCAGGAATGATACTATGGCATCTCAAAAGGGTAAGACTTTCCTCTGCCTGGGGTGATGCAGCCTGACTTCTCAGGGTTCAGCTACTGCTAGGACAAAGTGCCCTTCAAGGTTTATCCAAAGAATCATCAATTCTTAAAGTAATGTTTAAACAACAAAGCATTTCAAAAAATACTGATTATACTACCAGGGTAAAAGATTTACTTCATAATTATGAAACAGAGAAGACAAAACAGACCTTAGAATAAGGAGGATGAATATTTTTATATTATGAGAAACTTATGTATCACTTTCTTATGAAAATATAGCGTATTTGACGTGGAAAACCTGACTCATGGAAATACTATGTTGTATCTTTTCAAAAAGTTGGAAACATAAAACATGCACTGTATTTGTACTATAAAATCTTTGCTTTCTTGGAGTTTAATAAGAGCTCATTTCATTTGGGGTAGTACTACTGATAACGTAATTACCTGTCTTTGAGTTGGAAAAAAAAAAAAACACTCAAAGACTATTCACATACTTTACTCACCTTGCTTTTCCCAGGGTGTTTGCTCCAATCCCTGCCCCTCCCGTCTCCCTCCCCTCTCCCTCCTCCCTAAAGCATATGGCCCTGGAGACCATCTGGGTATAGCCCTGACCCCTGTGACCTCTGTCTCCTTCTGTATGGAACCAGAATAAGGGATAAAAACTCAGGGAATCTTTTTTTTTTTAGGGTTATAGCCTATGTGTATATGAAGAAAAAGTATACAGATACTGTTAGCTCTTCTAGGAACTTTATGAAAATATGAATCATTCATCATTCATTATGTAGCAACACAGTGAAAAAAAAAAAAAAGCAGCTGTGACATCTGTGAATAGTTCTTACTGAGAATTACAAATGGGGTTTTTGCTTGACTCTGTCAAGCCAAACTAACACCATTTCAGGGAAAGACTATTTTAAGCAGTGAGATACATTGGGCTTACTAACCAGGAGAAATGTCTTTCCTGAAAAACGTGTAAAGAAACACTTAATTAAAAATCAAATAGTTTCTCAGAGTAACAAAGTAGGTAAAAACACAGACAGTTGCCTTACCCATTTCTTCTATTCTACAAACGTCTGTTTCTTTCTCTCACCTGCCTCTCTATTCTTCCTCTTTTTTTTTTTTTTTTCCTTTCTGATTTTGGAGCTTAATGGGCATGTTTGTGGCAACTGCTAAAATCAAAACAGTGAAAATTTTTGTTCTTGTGTATTTTCAGTCTCTAAAACCCAAGGCATTTACACAAAATTTTAATGAAAAACTAGTAAAATTTGGTCTTGTGTATATCAAGCAACTCATTGATTGACTGAATTTTCCACTTTTGAATCAATTTTCATATTGAATCAGCATCAAGTAAGTATTGATATAAGGTGAAATCTCTCCTTGTGGTGTGTGCATGCTAAGTCACTTCAGTCATGTCTGGCTCTGTGATCCTGTGGACTGCAGCCCACTAGGCTCCTCCTCTCCTTGTCTAGGCTCAAAGCAGTACATTGTGTGATTAAATAAAAAGGACTGCTAAGTGCTCTTAAATGGCACAATTCTTTGCTTTTGCCCATCAGTCAAGGATAACTCCTTTGATGTAAGCATCAGCCTTGTAAGAAGGATATTAAATCCAAAGTAGGGCAGCAAATTTTCATGAAGGAGAACTCCTACTCTCCTAAAGTCAGAATTCTAGAAGGTCCAAAGCAGAGCTGCTGGACTCAGATGGAGTGATTATTCTGTTCTCAAGGAGGGACATTCAGCCACTTCCTGCTTCCGTAAGCCACTTCCAGCACTCATAGCTAACCTTGGGGCTGCCCTTGGTGCTGTAGGCCTGATATACTAAAATCTGTTCTTTTGCACCTGATGAGTAAACATTTAGGGTTTCTAACTTGTTCAAAGCCTCTTACAGTTTTCAGGTAAGGCCATGTCTACTTTTTGGCACAGTTGTTGGAGTTTACATTGATTTAACTCTGACAAACATTTTAAGCAAGTGAAGGCTAACAATTCAAGTAGCAACCTCTTGAGTTTATCTCCAAAGGATTCATCTCATATTATATTTCTACTAAAAAAATAGGCTATCGGGTTTTCAAGGAGTATGCAATAATACGTAAAAGCGTTGAATATAATCTGAAATTAAAACAGCAAAACATAAAATGTTTCTGCAATACAACAAATTTGAAAGAATAAAATATAGAAAAATATATATCCCAATAGCTGACATAAAATTTCTTCTTGAGGATAAAGAAGGCTTTCTGATAAATTGTTTAAAGAAGAAAATTGATAGAAAGACATAAATAGACAACAATGAAAGAAGATGACCAAACTCCAGACAGTATGTACTGGTGGGCTGCCATCTATGGGGTCGCACAGAGTCGAACACAACTGAAGCGACTTAGCAGCAGCAGCAGAGTTATAAATAACCTCTATATTTCTCTGTGTTTTCCAAATATTCTAAAATAACTATGTATTATTTTTAAATTAAAATGAAAATATAAACAGATGCATTTTCTCCTTGGAAGCTACCAAATATAAAATTTATTTACTTCTGTATTACTGTAGGTTTATGAATATTATGTAAAAGAAAGGTATTCAGTTTTAAATTCTTATGGAATTTTGCCTTATGTATTCTTTATTCAAATTGCATGCCTAGACACAGATTTATAAAAAGTTAAACAGGCTGGATTGGGGGCAGGAGGAGAAGGGGACGACCGAGGATGAGATGGCTGGATGGCATCACTGACTCGATGGATGTGAGTCTGAGTGAACTCCGAGAGATGATGAACAGGGAGGCCTGGCGTGCTGCGATTCATGGGGTCGCAAAGAGTCGGACACGACTGAGCGACTGAACTGAACTGAACTGAACTGAAACAGGATCTAAGTATAATGAAACTGAAGTTTATAAAGGGAAAAATCTCAGCTTGGCGTAGATAAGCAATCCACTAATAAGAAATTCCTGATCTAGTGAGAGCTTAAAAATGTGGATGTTGATTTTAAGTGATATTCATATCCTAATCATTTTACAAAAGAAAAAAAAAAGTCTGCCATTTCTCAGAAATTAAAATGGACATATAGTCACATATTATTTTCCTAGAATATCAACTTGTTTGTATAATATATTGAAGCTAAACATAAAAATAAAGAATAAAGACTAAGAACTGAATAAATTCTTAGAAACATATCTATATCATATGGGAGGAGAAACAAAATAGATCTTTAGCATATGTTCAGTTACCTTGATTACTACTAGATACTAGTTACAAAATTCAACAAATATATTTTCAAAAATTTTACTTTTATTATTACCAATAAAAATTTAGACTATAATAATTCCTTGTTTGTTTTGTTTTCCTGGCTGCATCACATGGCTTGCAGGCTCTTAGTTCCCCTGACAAAGGATTGAACCTAGGCCCTGGGAAATGAAATCTCCAAGTCCTACCCACCAGGGAATTCCTTTAATAATTCCTTTAAATGGCAACTGATGTTTCTCTCTCTCAGTTGGGATGTGTGTCTATATGTCTCACAAGGTACTTTATGAAATCTGCATAAAATCAAAGATACTACTAAATTGCAACCATTTTTCCTTCCTACTCTGTTATTCTTTCTCTCCCTTGAAGTGATAAATAATGACAAACATTCAGAAAAAAAGTCATTCCACAAAAAGAGCAGATAAAAGAATGAAAAATATCTTGATTTAGTTCATCACATTTTTCACTTTCATTTTTAGTAAAAATATCCTATTGCTTGGATTTTTAAATATCCACCGTGAATGTGTATATAAGCTCTAAAAACAGTATTTCTTACTACATATTTTATTAAAGTTTCATACTAAATGTTAAATTAAAAAAAAATAAGTCTATGGTCCTACTTCAGTCATTCCTGCACACAAGTCAAAGGATAATATGTATTCAAAGAAAAAAAACACATAAAATGACTCTGTTTTCTGGTCCAAGAACTCAGAGGTTACATGTGCTCTGCCTTCTCCCCACAAATGTACATTCCATTCCTTTCACCCAGGTGCATCCTTCATGTTTCTCCATTAAATATTTCGTATTTAAAATTCTGCTTATGATTTATTTTCTTTGGAAAAATTTCCTGTGATTTTAACTTTCCCAATTATGATCTTACCTTCCATTTCAGGGTCTTTCAATATTTATGAAGATGTTTTGGACATTTTTATGTTCATCTGTTTCATCATGTTCTGGGACACTAGCTATCACTTTATTTGTCAAGAGCAGTTTCAGCATTTGCCGGAGGTCCTTTGCTCATTGAGTACACTGCCGCCACAGGGCTTCAGCGTTAAGCATTCATGATTTAGGGAGTGAGATCATTGCACGACTTTTCCCTTTACAAAGCAAATACCCCGTCTCTGTCATATAAAAATGTAATTTTAACCAGGAGTTGAATTCGTGTATTTCCTTACAAATCCCATAACTGTTTTCTTCTAGACAAGTCTTCTAACTCCAACCAGAAATGACTACATGCTGCTCCATGAGACTATTGTTTCACTTAAATATGCTATAATTCAGGATAAATATCTATTTACTTCTTACATAATTGCTTTGAGAAAAAAGTCTTCATATATGTTACCAAAGACTGCTTTCAAAAATTAAAATAGTTAAACAAAAACATTTAAAATCACTTGAGTTTAACTCTGTTCAGATAGGGACAGCTTTCTCTCCTCTTTGGTTCCTAAGCTCCAATGCCCACTATCATTTCTTAAAATATGAAGCTCAGCAGAGTTATCAATATACTTGTGTACTATCAGAATATAAATACAAAAGATGAAAATTAAAAGATAATGCATTGGTAGTATTTGATTTTAAGGAAGAAGGAGATATGCAGTACTTAAAAAAAATCATTAAATGGAGCTTAGCTGGGCTTAGGTGAGAAATACAGCTCTATCAGATTAGTGCACAATCTCCTACAAATAACAGTCTAATTTCCTGATCTGTAAAATGAGAGTAAAAACGTCAAATTCATACAGATTAGTATACTTTTCTAATATGGAATCACCAAGCATAATGCTTGATACAGAAGCATTCAATAAAGGCGAGCTTGTTTTATCTTCTTTCCTTTCCTTTCTTGAGTCAGATCTATATGGAACAAAAAGAATGAGCTTGAGCTGAGTCACGTTTCAGAATACATTATAGAAAAAAGGCCACTAATCGCAAGCAACTTACTTAAATCAGTACACTTCATATGAACAGCCAATTTACAGTTTCATGGTGAATGTTCGCAATCAAGAAAAGTAAAAATTACCTCCATTCTGATCTTGCAACCAGGGAATCCTCAACAGTTATACTACTGGTCAAAAAATGCAATTTTTCTGAAAATAATATTATTCTGTCATCTGTTGTTAATGGTATCCTCATGCTTAGCAATTGTTCATTAACTACACACTTATTGAATAGACAATAATAAACATAAAATGGAACTGTTTAGTTCTCTGATACTCACAAGAGAAGTACATTATCTCTTTCCTTGTCTTGTCATTTGCAATAAATAAGAGGCATATAATTTATCATGATAAATTTATTGCATAATTTATCATAGTCCTTGCCATGTAGATGCCTACTGTTGCTAGGACAGATATTTTACAAATTAGAAAACTGGCATAACTATTTCTAAGAAAATACATTTTAGTAAGAACAGTATAAAAATAAAATCACAAAATATCTTTAGATGTTTAGATAAATAATGATAAATATGGTGGATAAAGTTTTAATGTATTGTGTTGGCCTGAATCTAGTTCTTAAAGGATAAAAGTTGTTTGTGGAGGATTTGAAGAGAGACTCAAGAAGATTAAGTGTGGGTATTGACTCTAAAACACCGGAATATTTGCCAAGATTAAAACCACTTGGCACTGTAATAATGCTGCTGCTGCTGCTGCTGTTGCTAAGTCGCTTCAGTCGTGTCCGACTCCATGAGACCCCATAGATGGCAGCCCACCAGGCTCTTCCGTCCCTGGGATTCTCTAGGCAAGAATACTGGAGTGGGCTGCCATTTCCTTCTCCACTATAATAATGAACAGCTTTAAATGTATCTTTTACTAATGGTAAGTTTCTGGAAGCTACAAGAATTTTTTCTGGTTTAATGTTTTTTGTATCCAAATTTTACTTCCCCATAGTCTCTTCTCATAAAGAACTATAAGAAAATATTTTTTTCTCATCTTGGACAAACATCCAAATAACACTTACAATTTTTTTCTTTAGGATGAGAGTCATTATTATTGCTATTAATCAATAAACATTTATTATCTACAACCTGGAAGACATTAGGTTAGATGCTATGGGGAATATGGAATAAACAGAGCATGACACTTGCCTCCAGGAACTGAAAAGTTAGTGTAATCAACACTGATTAATTCATTCAATGCTTATGCAGTGAACACATAGTGTTTGCCAAAAACTGTGTTAGTTAGATATTAAAGAACTGTGGTGAAGAGGTAAAACTATCTTGCCCTCATGGAATTCATAATCTATTAGAGAGAGACATAAAAACCAACAAGAAAATACAAATAAATAGCTATTCACCAGTGCTTACTTCAAACTATAAAAAGTTCCATGGAGAAATGGGTTCTCAGAAATGGAATAGTGGACAAATAATACATAATTACAGATAACTATTATAGAGTGCTTATTATGTATCAGGTATTCTAGTGCATGTTTCATATGTACTTATGTTTATCATAACAATGGTACCAAAACAGGTGTTTATCTCCATTTCAGAAATGAGGAAACCTGAGCAAGGAGAGATGAAATGATTTACTTAGGGCATGTGCGTGTGTGTATGACTCATGAGACTTGTGTCTGACCCACTGCGAACCCATGGACTGTAGCCCACCAGGCTCCTCTGTCCATGAGATTTCCCAGGCAACAGTACTGGACTGGGCGGTATTTCCTACTCCAAGGGATCTTCCAGACCCAGGGATCCAATCCATGTCTCCTCCCTTGGCAGGCAGATTCTTTATCATTGAACACCTGGGAAACCCTTAATCAGGGCACATGGCTGGAAAGCAGCAGAGCCAGTATTTAGGTAGCTCTTGACCATAGGCACTAAGTCTCTAGCACATAATATTCCTAAATTAGGCTAAAGTTTGTGAAGGAAATTGAATGTATAATAGTGGAGGTAGATACCTACAGCCATTTTATATGAAAGTTTCCTGGAATAGGTGGTTTGAATTGAGATTTTGGCATGGTTAGGAGATCAGGATATTTTATTTAGGAGGAAGGAATGTTTAGGTAAAGGGAATAACTTTTAATAATTAAATGAAGAGAGGACAAATGACTTTAGTGGCTGAGGAGTATGCACAATTAAAGATATGTCTACAATAGTTAGGAGAAGGCAATGGCACCCCACTCCAGTACTCTTGCCTGGAAAATCCCATGGACGGAGGAGCCTGGTGGGCTGCAGTCCATGGGGTCGCTAAGAGTCGGACACGACTGAGCGACTTCACTTTCACTTCTCACTTTCATGCATTGGAGAAGGAAATGGCAACCCACTCCAGTGTTCTTGCCTGGAGAATCCCAGGGACGGGGGAGCCTGGTGGGCTACCGTCTATGGGGTCGCACAGAGTCGGACACGACTGAAGCGACTTAGCAGCAGCAGCTACAATAGTTAGCTGGGCTAAGCCATGGTGGGTCCTCAGTGTGCAGCCTGACATGGCATGATTTGAGGCCACCAAAAGTGAGAAGGAAGACCTCCCTGGGGGCCTTTTCAGCACAGTTATCAAAAGGGAGATAAGGTATAAACCAAGAGAGCCACAGAGAGAATGAAAAGGAAGGAACAGATGTGATAGATGACATGTAAGTGCAACTGTTAAGATAAGTTAACCAAATTGATAGTTGAATCAGGGTAGTGTGAGGAAGAGGGAGGCTATGAATGGGTTCAGGGTTACGTCAGACATATTTTTAGCAGAGTGACTTTGGGACAAGGTACTTCATCTCTACAATTCTATTTCCTCATCTGAAAAATGGAAAATAGTATATGCATTCGTGACTATCTAATTAGGAGTTGAAAATGACTTTCAAATTTTCACCAAATCAATAATGCAGATAATTATGCCATTTGCCAGGATGAAAGAAAAGGAACATTTGGGTGTGTTGAGATCTAGAGGGCTGTGACATATCTATGTGTATACATTCAGTTTGAAAACTAAAATTGGAACCTTAATTCAGGAGGAAGGTCCAGGCTAAAGACAATGACTGACTATCAATCATGAGAGAGGACTGTGTAGAAAGAACCACAGCTGATGGGGAAAGAGAAGGAAGTTGGAAAGGATCAGTAGAGATTTAGAAAAAAGACAGGGTCAAGGAATCCAGTGCCAAAGTTTGAGAGCAATCCAATGGATCTGATCTATGGTAGATTACTCACGGCCTTTGACAGCAGGTTCAGTACTGGGCTGAATGCAAAGCTTGGGTTGTTAGGAGGAAAGAAATAAGTGAAATGAAAAGACATTCTTTCAGTTAGTTCTGGACCTAAAAAAAAGGGATCAAAGAGAAAGCAGGGCTGATGGGAATGTGTGTGTATTCAAACACGTTTGTTTAGGGAAGAGTCAACATAATGGGAGAGATTAGTGATGAAGAGAGAGGTTATGATTGATGGTGAGGTCTCAAGTTGATATGAATAACAATACAAAAGAAAATAAAGTGAATGCAATATCATGTATTGTGGATCTACTATATCTTTAATGTGTTCACATTAAAGTCATCAAGTCCTAAAACACCCTGTAAGGAATTATCTTTCCTATTTGCAGATAAAGAAACTGAAGCTGAGAGAAAACAAAGAGGTTGTCCAAGGATGGAAATGTGGTATTTGATGAAGTTAGGATTCAAATTGAACCTGGCTGAATCCCAAGACCATATGACTAGAAGAAAGATAAAAGTTTGACAAAGAAGATGAAGGAGTTGAGGGAGTTTAATAAGATGTTTAGAACTGCACAGTTAGGGCATCAAAACTGAGTTTGAGGACTTACGGAAGAATAAAAATCTGTAACGCACCATTGTGGTGCATTTAATGTGATTTTAGAAAGAGATTGCTAAGTAGCTCCAAAAAGCATAACTGAGACATGAATTTGTAATGCATGCAGTCAAGTGCAGTTATGTGACTTGTTCCACCTTCTTCAATTCTAACAGAACATCAATATTGAACAAAGGCCAGAATTCTAAAATTCACTGCAGGCTGGCCTATTAAAAATAAATGCTGAAGATAGCAGCTATGTTATTTGTCTATGAATACTCTAAACCTAAACTTGAAAAAATCCTGAATATAGAACGAATATGAGCAACATATTTTTAAAAACATGGGATCCAGTTAAGGATATTACTGGGTCAGTGATATCAAACAAGTCCTTAAATTTGATACTTGCCTTTTTTTCCCATCAATGAATAAATACGTGCTGAACATTTCCCCTGCAGCTGATATTGGGAGAAGAGAGGAGTCCATTCCCCTCATCAACTTCTAGACTTATAAGGAAGAAAAATTATATAAGTAGAGCAGGATATGCTGCCATTTAGAGGCAATTAGCAGCAGCAGCAGTGTGTTCAAATTATATGCAATAATCCACTAGAGAACAAAACAGTATAGAAGATATCAAATAAGCAAAGCCAAGATTGAGAGAAATAATGGGCCAAAAGCAATGAATGTTCACTGGGCTAAGCATAAAACCTACCTTCCTACAGCAGTCAGTCAATCATTGTGCTATATTAGGGATGGATACTTCAGGTACTTCAAAATATACCTCTTCTGTACTTTCATTCCAAACCCTTGACCATTTGAAAAGGATCAGAGTCACTGTCTATCAGGCAGACACTAGAGGGCAACAGAATCAATCTTCATCTCTCTCTCTTTCTGGAGCAAGTGCACACACACACAGACACATTAGCCCACACTAGTCCACTGTCCAAAGGTGTGAACAGCAGTGTCAGGCTATGTCAGTGAGAGGAAGATGTCACAAGAATCCCATCACAGATGTAAGCAAGAGAAACATTCAGTTAGGAGTCTTCTTGAAAAGTCTAATGGAGAAACTACAAGGAAAACGGATTTTCTATTTCTGAAATTTTCATGAACATGATGTATCATTAAGATCTTATTTATATATGCGCCAAACTATGTGATTGAACACTGTGGTGGAGAAAAAAGATGCTATCTGAATACTGAACGGATGTGAGAGTTGAACCATAAAGAAGGCTGAGTGCTGAAGAATTGATGCTTTCAGGTTGTGGTGCTGGAGAAGACTCTTGAGAGTTCCTTGGACAGCAAGGAGATCAAACCAGTCAATCCTAAAAGAAATCAACCCTGAATATACATTGGAAGGATAGATGCTGAAGTTGAAGTTCCAGAACTTTGGCTACCTGATGCGAAGAGCCAACTCATTAGAAAAGAGCCTGGTGCTGGGAAAGATTGAGGGCATGAGGAGAAGAGGGTGACAGAGATGAGATGGTTGGATGGTATCATCGACTCAATGGACATGAGTTTGAGCAAACTCTGGGAGACAGTGAAGGACAAGGAAGCCTGGGGTGCTGCAGTCCATGGGGTTGCAAAGAGTTGGACATGACTTATCAATTGAACAACAACAGTCTGTTGGCTCTCCAATTCCACAGCAAACCCACAGAGGAGGATGTATTTCTCTATTTATACACGATGTAATCATGTTGTAAAATGTTTAAACTGATGGTGATAAATAGAGTAACCTACTGAGGATAACACAAAGAAGTATCATTTATTTTGCTTAAAACACATTCTAATTTTTGCTGTGCACTTTCTCTGAAATCACAAAGTATCTCACAATCTGTAGCCAAGTTTCAGTTTAGTTTCAAAATTTCAGTTATTTTTTACTTAAAAGATAAGTTTTTAGAGGATGGAATTAGTTGTCAGGATTGCTACTTGATATCTGAAATAGTTAGATTTTCTCGAGTCCTTTGAAGCAAACTGTGGTTCACACTCAATTGTGGATTTAAATACCAATCATTTACCTCTGTCCATCCACTTTTCACATTCATTATCTCAGAAGGCATTGTTAGAAACTGAAAATTGAGTAGTTTATTTAAAAGACTTTATGGGTTATAGAAATATATGTTTTTTTATCTAAAATAGTATTGCAAGCATAAAACAAGTGTAGGTGTTAATTAAATAACTAGCAAAGCATGAAGTGCCAAGTCTCACATAGTTGTTCTTTAGTTGCTAAGTCGTGTCTGACTCTTTTTGTGATCCCCATGCACTGTCGCCCGCCAGGCTCCTCTGTCCATGGGATTTCCTAGGCAAAAATACTGGAGACGGTTGCTCTTTCTGTCTCCAGGGGATCTTCCCAACCCAGGGATCAAACCTGCATCTCCTGCATTAGTAGGAGGATTCTTTAAGCTACCTATTAATAATGAAAGGCTCTGCTTATAGATTGTGTATAAATTATTAACCTTTCAAAGTAAAAAGTGACATGAAGAAATGTCAGGAAAGTGATTTGAGGCCCCTTCTCTGCTTCCTCCTTCCTTCTTCTTCATCTAGCTAACACTAAGATATGGATGGCACTTCTTTGTTTATGAATGTTTGCTAAAGAGTCTGTTTTTTTTTTTCCTTGATTTTTAAAAATCATGATTGGCTTTTTCTTCTACCAATTTTATTCAATCATGACCAAACTCACTGTGTTGTAATACCCTCTGAGATTCTAAAATGAACAATGTTTCACTGATGGAGGATTAGGAACAATTGAAAAAATCAGTAAATCAGTTGGGGGTATGTTTGAATTTAAAAATATATATTTCTCCAGTGCAGAAGTATGGTCAATTGGTGGATTATAAACCTCAAACTGAAAGAATAGCTATTTCTTTAACCAATTCTGAAAAATAGCTCATGAAACATTTGAATGCATATGTGACAACTCTGAGATCTATCAGAATGTGATTATAATATTAAAGCTGTATAAATATTATGAAAGAAACAATTAAGCATTTTAGCAATGCAAATAGATTACACGTTTTCTCTATTAAGTTTAGATATACTTTTAAAAAGACATAACTATTATAACTTATAAAATTTCATGTGTTTATCTGACATACTTTCAACAAGCAGATAAGATTATTGGATTTATTTTAAATAAAACTGGTCATCAGAAGATATTAGAAGAATAAATCAATAGGAAACACCCTTTACCATGCATGTCACAAGCTAATTCATACATTCCTATTTCCTTAACCACACATTTACAAAAGAACCTTTGGTATCTTGCAAAATTACTGTACCTAAAACTTCATAGTCATAAAATGTGCTTATAAAAATGCTGTCCCTTACAACAACTACAGACACTTCCTTCAGCTATAGTAACAGCAAAACATACATTTGAAAAATAATTGCTCCATCCTAGCTATAATGGCAATGTCTACTATAGACATACTGGCAAAATGCAAGCTACTAACAAAAAGACAGAATACAAAAAAGAGTTTGTCAAATTTAATAGAATAATTATCAAGCATAACCCTGAAAAATTAGAATGCAGCCACAGTGAAAGAGTAAATACTAAGTCACCTAAAGATGATATCAATAAAATATCAATGCTATTATCGCAGAAGCAAAGGTATAAATACCCAGAGGATGTGAGAGAGAAAAATTTATTTTCCACATCCACTGAATCCTGCCCTCATACTAGCTTTCATACCTACTGTTATTACTATTTAGTACCATATTATTTATGAAGTATGTGTAGTGTACATGGGGCTGCATCTGTTAAAGTTGAGACCTCACTGGAGAACCAGAAATGGACGCATAACCCTTTGAAAGTCAATTTATCTCAGAAAGTAACCCTGAATGTTGAAAACTTTCAAGAGGAATTTTAAGTCCAACAGTGGTTAAAATTTTGAGAATAAAGTTGTATAGAATTGAGTACGCAGGATGTAATGAATAATAGTACCGTGTGTCAATGTACAAGGTTGAATTGAATTGACTCATTGACTTACCTGGCATGTTGCATTGGTCAATGACTATACATAGTGGATAATAACTAAAACGACTATCCTCACCAGATATGTGACAATCAAAATATAAAACCTTTCCAGGAGTAAAAATTATCCTTATTCCTCATTTGAAGGACATATAAGATTAAAAAGCAGTTTATTAATTTCTGTATATATTTTTGTATTAATTTCTGTATTTTTTTACAAGCAAAAGATATCCTATTCCAGATAGTAGATGATACCAATACTCTCCAATGACCATTTGCTATTCTTAAAAGTGGGGAAAAAAGTTCGATTGGTTAGCATTTGTCCTCTGGAAATAAGAAATACTGATGATTTTCATTAGTTCAACATTATAGTGACTTAATCCAATAATCAGAATATATGCTAAAATGACCAGAAGCATTTCAATGTTCTCCATTAACTGTTCACTGGCAATAAAATTACTTATCTTTTGAGAAACCAAAGACAAATTTTGACATATTCACCAACACAGTAATTGACTACTATACTTTCCTAAGAGCCATCAGAAGTATTATAATTCATTTTCTCAAGCAAAATGTGCATACCTTTGTTACAAACAGAAAATAATTGCTTTTCTAAATCTGACTATGGAAACACAAAGTGTGTTTTATGTACTAAGGTATTATTTTCTCCTTCAAAATTGTCCCTCGTAAACGAAGAAAGTAGCATAGACATGTATACATCATCAAGTGTAAAACAGATAGCTGGTGGGAAGCTGCTGTATAACACAGGGAGCCCAGCCTGGAGCTCTGTGATGATCCAGAGAGGTAGGCTGGGGTGGAGGGAGGGAGGCTCAAGAAGGAGGTGATATGTGTAAAACTGTGGTGATTCGCTTGCTGCACGGCATAAACCAACACAACACCTTGTAAAGCCATTTTCCTCCCATTAAAAAATAAAAATAAAAGCTGCAAAAAGAATTGCCCTTGGTGTCATTCTTACAAAGCTAATATCCTTCAAAGCGTGTTCTAAAATTTGGGGCTTCAAGCTCAAGTTATACAAAAAGCAACTGGGACTTAACAGAGAGAGAAAAGGAGTCACATACCAGAAAGAAACTTAAGCAACACGAGTTAGCTTTTTATTAGATAGATTTTTTGAATGGTTATCAAAATGTATTCCTTTAACCTAATGAATACTTATCTCATTTCATGGGCCTAATAATGTCTTACTTAAGACTTTTGAACAAAAGACTAAAGGTAATGGGTCTTCATTTCCTTTGTATCAACTCCTTTCCAATACTGAACAGGTTATTTGGAAGCCAGAAAGGCCAGATAAGTTTCAAAAAGGGTTATTTAGGGGTGGGAGTATGGAATCAGAGCTGGTTCATGGCAATATTAAAACAAATGAACTAATCTTGCAAAACACTTAAGACAACCAATCACTCAGAACCAACAGACACTACAAACTAGCCGTATAGTAGCATCACTGTCAAAAGAGCAATGTACATGTACAAACACACACTAATTTGATATAAACAGTTATCGAGATAAAATGGAAAAAAAAAAAACTTACTGAAAAGTCTTCAAAGATTTTCTTGAGTTCTTTGTGACCATGCCTCTCAGCAATATGTGCTGGATCTGAACCTTCCAAATTTTTTATCTTAGATGCGCTGGTTGCTCCCGAACATTGAAGCAAATGAACAGCCAAGTTTTTTAACCCAAATTTTGCTGCACAGTGGAGAAGAGTTGGAAGTTCTTTGAAATAAGAATCTGAAATAAGCAAAACAGAATAATTTTTTTCATCACATTTGCAACCATATAAGAGAAAGTCAAGCACAATCTATTCTTAAAAATAATTCCCACAAAGCTTTGCTGACTTTTAGAGTGATTTTGCAAATAAGAAACCATCAATGGTATAGCAGTGTAGACTCTCCCCTTTCTGTTCCTCATCTTAAATCAAGCATACATCAATATTCTCACAAGCATTAGTGCCTCTCCCTTGCTTGTGCGGTAAGTTTAATATAAAAAGGCATATCAGTCTCAAATGTAAAACAAAACAAAAACATTACCTTGTAAAAACTCCTTTTCAATGTATTTCAGTATTAATCAAATACTTAAATAACAAATAAATTCCTCTATAAGATCTTTTTTGTTTTCTACTTCTATGCCTACTTTGTTTCTGTTTGAAGTTGAAATGAACATGAAATTCCAGGAGGGGTTATGTTAGATTTCTGCATGAGTTTTTTCTTTCAAAAAGTAACTGCAATAGCAAATACAGGTAGGCACTTTTGTAAAAATCTTCAATGTGGAATTTTCCATTAGGATTTTACAAGTTTCATGTCAATGTTTTGGAGTTTGAATTTCCTAATTACATATTAATTATTAGTTAGAAGACATGTATTAATTATGCATAACTATAACATGATGAATGCAAACTGCTACCCCAATGATAACACACACACAAACACAAACTGATGAGTGATGGTTTATTATTATTCTATACTTTCACACTTTGCTAGAAAAACTGTGTTATAGAAATTACACATCACCTCACTTTAATAGCTGTGGCATTATTAGAAGCAAGCAATGTGAAGATTTATAGTAACAGAAACAAAACCATCAAAGCAGAAGTCAATTATCTTTCAGCAAAATTCTGAAGCAATGAAAACAGCCACCTCATAATGTTTTGGAAAATTGTGAATCTGGCCTCATTTATCTCTTTGCCATTTTGTAGACCAAAAAAAAAAAAAAAGGAAGAGAGAGGGGATCTAAATTTGGTGCTTTCAGTTCACTTGGGTATGTGGGTGTTTGAGGGCTAGATAAATTTTTTAGTTTTTTGGTTTGTATGTTTAACCAGGAAACACAACAAAACAAAAACCTTTAGGACATGTTAAAGACTTCTGGTAAGGAAATATTTTATCCTTCAAAATGTGTTAGAACTAAATGGCTATACGTAGATCTATGATTGAATTTCAATGACAAAAGCATTGGTCCCTTCTTATATGGTGTGCAGTGAGTAAAAAATTATCAAGTATTTTATAAAGATGAGCTTATAATAGCTGAAACTGTTCAAGGTAAGTACCAATTTTCAAACTAAAAATAATGTATTTTCTTAAAAAGGAGTTAAGATGCAATTTTCTATTTATTTTCACTTAAATAAGATATAAAATAATTTTCTGCTATAATTAAACAAAACCAAAGTTAGTAAAGAAAAATATTTGTATTATGTCATATTTTTACATGCCCTTGGTCATCTTTCTCTCTTATACCATCATCATTTGCCAGTCAATGCCTTATGCATTGTTCCTGCACATTGGTATTCTGGTATACTTTTGAATCACAGTTATTGCAGCACAAAATATTATTTTCATTAAATAAGTTTTTAATCAGTATATGAGTATATTCACCTTTTAACCGGTTTGTAAATTTCTCAAGTTTAAGGTGATATAGTATTAGAAACAACTATGATAAACTTTATTAAGAATCTCTCTTTTTATACACCAGGAAGAATAAAAAAGACAGTGACCAAGTGTACATGGCTTTTCAGGGCTCATTTCTTGACAGTTTTGATATTCTGAACCATGTTTTCTGGCACATAAAAGGAAGAAGTTCTGCTGATTTAAGATTATGCTGCGTATACTAAATGGGACTACAGGCTTGTAGGCTGGTTCCTTTATTTTCCATTTCTTTATTTCATTTTTAGTTTTATCCAAAAACCCACTAACCTACTAGGAGGCTTTGTGAAGTTATAGACATGAAAAAGCTTTGGAAGTCATCTTTCCAGTTTCCTACCCAGTAAGAGAATTGCCTTCCTGCAGTCTATAAGAGATATCTTCCACGTACTGCCTGCATAGCCCTAATGATCGAGTGTTTTTTACTTTCTAAGGCACCTGTTTCTTGATTAGACAACGCTGATCATTAGACATTTTTACTTCTGTTGAGGTGAAATGTATTTCCTCTAAATTACCTGATCTTCATATCCCTTGGGCTATACAAAATATGATCTTATGAAAGTGCGGGTTTAGAATCAGCTGGCTTTGCCATATGTTCACTGTGTGAAGTTTCAGCAAGCCACTCAATATTTGAGCCTAGCTGTATTTCAGCATCTCAGTATTTCAGCATCCAAGTTTGTAGGGCTATTGACATAATCAAATGACAACATATTCTAAAAAGTGTCCACAAGAGTCAGTTTCCTTTTCTTTCTCTCTTTTGCATCAAATGGTTTAAAGCTGCCTTGTCCTAACTCACCTTTGCCCCAATCTTATGATCACAAATTCTTTTCAGTATTCCAACTAGTTATCATCCTAAGAGACTGACTCCACTTTTTAAACGGTGGATCTGTTTGAAACCTGCCCCAATGTGATCATTACAGCCATCCCTTTCATGGTCTTGGATAAGGTTATTTCTGCTGCTTAGTTTCATTATGTAAGAAATGCTCAGCTTGCTAAGGTACATGACCAATAAATAGAAAATTTCTAATTTTAGTTTTTTTAAAAAAATTAATATATAGCAGAGTTGACATTTCAAAGAATTAAAATGTTTTGTAAGAGTAATATTAGTTGTTTTAATACAAGTTAGGTCATGACCTCTAGCATTATTTTTCAGGACATTAAGTTAAATATCTGTCTCTTATACACATCTATTTAAATATACTTATGTGTATATATTATTATATTAGTATAAATATTATATTTATATATGAATAAAGATATTCATGTCAATAAAGGTATAATTATGCTAAGAAATAGTTCGGGTTTTCTGGTATCATGCTTTTTATAAAGTTATACTTTTTATATTTTACCTTGATTTGATTACTATAAGAATTTGAGATAAGAATGAATTGCTCTGTGTACCATACAAGCACGTTTGTAACAGTGTAAGATAAGAAAGTTCTTTATCTTAAACAAACAAACAAACCTTGTTGGGCGAGCCTATCCTCTCTCCTGGGCATTCACTCAGTGTAGAGAATGCACACATGCATGGTCAGTTGCTAAGTTATGGCCGACTCTTTATCTTTGATGCCCCATAGACTGTAGCCCACCAGGCTCCTCTGTCCATGGGGTTCTCCAGGCAAGACTACTGGAGTGGGTTGCCATTTCCTACTCCAGGGGATTTTCCAAACCCAGGGATCGAACTTGTGTCTCTTAAGTCACCTACATTGGTAGGTGGATTCTTTATTACTGAGCCACCTGAGAAGCCGTCAGAGAATGAGTGCTGATCAAAGAATGTATCAGTGACTCAGGAGGTTATTGCAATCTATCCCTTGCTCTTCCTTAGTGCTTAATTTTATTCTAGACCACATGATTACTAATGTTTTTGCTTACGCATATTTATGTTTTGATTGGTTTTGAAAAATTATAGAAGTGTAATTTCACTGATCACGAGTTTCAGGAGATTTGACAGTTATACATAACTACCACCCAAAACAAGCTGAAGAAACTTTAATCACCATCGCAAGTTCCCTTTTGTTTCATTCAAGTAAATTCTCCACTTCAGAGGCAACTACTGTCTAATTTTTATCAAAACAGATGAGTTTTATTTCATCTGATATTTTACACAACTGGAATCATACAGTATATATTTTTGCATTCCATTCTCTTCTTCTCTATTTCTGATGAGAAGTCAGGTATAATTCTTATTGTTTTCCTGTATGACATGAGCTTTCCTCAATACACACATTCCCATCTCAACTCCTACCCCAGCTACTTCTAAGATTTTCTCTTTATCTTTGATTTCTGTCAGTTTAACTCTGGGGTGGATAGGTATAAAATTTTTGCATATATTCTGCTAGGGGTTAAAGGGATTATTGAATCTATGGTTTAATGCCATTCATCAATTTTGGATCATTCCCCAGCCTTTAGTTCTTCAAATATTTTTCTGCTCATTCTCTCTCTTTACTCTGAGAATTCAATTACACGTATGCTTGATATGTAGTATTATCCCATAGACCTCGAGTCAAAACTGAGTAGATGAGCTGAGTTTGTTCTTCTTTTAAGGCTTTACTTAGACTCTGGATTTTTCATCTTTTTCAGAGAAGGAAATGGCAATCCACTCCAGTATTCTTGCCTGGAGAATCCCACGGACGGAGAAGCCTAGTAGGTTACAGTCCACGGGGTCGCAAAGAGTCGGACACGACTGAGCGACTGAACTGAACTGAACTGAACTGAATTTATTTTGACTGTCTTCAAGTAAACTGATTCTTTTCTCTTTTTTCTACAATTATGCCCATCTAATACCCAAAAATTTTCTGATATTATATGTTTCTAGAATTTCCTTTTTTAAAATGATAATTTCCATTGCTTTGATGAAATTTCCATCTCTTCATGCATTTGTACCATTTTACCATAGATTCTGTAACATACATATCATAATTACGTAAATGTTCCTATTTGATCATTTCAACATCGGAAGCATTTCTATGTTTGCCTCTAATCACTATCTTCTCTTGACCACAGGTCACCTTTAATTCCTTCTTTGTATTTCTTGTAATTTTATATCTGGTGCTAAACAATGTACTAAAGATCAAAGTAAATAATATCTACCCTAGGAAAAGGCACACCTTTTCTTCAGTCAGACAACTAGACTTGAAAGCTGACTCAAACTAATTTGTAGATGAGCTGAACTTGGTCATTTTTTTGTAACTTCACTTAGATTTAGTTAACCACTGGCTTCAAATACTTTGAGGGAAGAACCATAACTTTCTCGCACAGCTTAATATCTAAGCTTCGGTGAGACTCAAGAAATCTCTGTTGCTCTGCAGACTGGCTGTCAGCCTTTGGGTAACTGGATGGTTCTTTTTCCTCTCAAGTTCTGCTTCCAGAAGTCTTCACATCAGAATATCTCACTCAGATTTTGTGTAGCCTCTGTATACACCCAGTTAAGGTAGATTTCTTACTATCCCAAATAGGGGATATTATTCCACTTTTACAACTCTCCTCAAACTACCACACAATTGCACTCATCTCACATGCTAGTAAAGTAATGCTCAAAATTCTCCAAGCCAGGCTTCAGCAATACGTGAACCGTGAACTCTCTGATGTTCAAGCTGGCTTTAGAAGAGGCAGAGGAACCAGAGATCAAATTGTCAACATCTGCTGGATCATGGAAAAAGCAAGAGAGTTCCAGAAAAACATCTATTTCTGCTTTATTGACTATGTCAAAGCCTTTGACTGTGTGGATCACAATCAACTGTGGAAAATTCTGAAAGAGATGGGAATACCAGACTATTTGACCTGCCTCTTGAGAAATCTGTATGCAGGCCAGGAAGCAACAGTTAGAACTGGACATGGAACAACAGACTGGTTCCAAACAGGCAAAGGAGTACGTCAAGGCTGTATATTGTCACCCTGCTTATTTAACTTACATGCAGAGTACATCATGAGAAACGCTGGACTGGAAGAAACACAAGCTGGCATCAAGATTGCCAGGAGAAATATTAATAACCTCAGATATGCAGATGACACCACCCTTATGGCAGAAAGTGAAGAGGAGCTAAAAAGCCTCTTGATGAAAGTGAAAGAGGAGAGCGAAAAAGTTGGCTTAAAGCTCAACATTCAGAAAACGAAGATCATGGCATCTGGTCCCATCACTTCATGGGAAATAGATGGGGAAACAGTGGAAACAGGGTCAGATTTTTTTTTTGGGGGGCTCCAAAATCACTGCAGATGGTGACTGCAGCCATGAAATTAAAAGACACTTACTCCTTGGAAGAAAAGTTATGACCAACCTAGATAGTATATTCAAAAGCAGAGACATTACTTTGCCAACTAAGGTCCGTCTAGTCAAGGCTATGGTTTTTCCAGTGGTCATGTATGGATGTAAGACTTGGACTGTGAAGAAGGCTGAGTGCCCAAGAATTGATGCTTTTGAACTGTGGTGTTGGAGAAGACTCTTGAGAGTCCCTTGGACTGCAAGGGAATCAAACCAGTCCATTCTGAAGGAGATCAGCCCTGGGATTTCTTTGGAAGGAATGATGCTAAAGCTGAAACGTCAGTACTTTGGCCACCTCATGCGAAGAGTTGACCCATTGGAAAAGACTCTGATGCTGGAAGGGATTGGGGGCAGGAGGAGAAGGGGACGATGGAGGATGAGATGGTTGGATGGCATCACTGACTCGATGGACGTGAGTCTGAGTGAATTCCGGGAGATGGTGATGAACAGGGAGGCCTGGCGTGCTGCGATTCATGGGGTCGCAAAGAGTCGGACACGACTGAGCGACTGAACTGAACTGAGAATCAGACATGGAAAAGTTGACTGGTTCCAAATTGGAAAAGAAGTATGTCAATGCTGTATATTGTCACCCCATTTATTTAGCGTATATGTAGAGTACATCATGTAAATGCCAGATTGAATGAATCACAAGCTAAAATCAAGATTTTTCAAGAGACATATCGACAACCTCAGATATGTAGATGATAACACTGTAATGACAGAAAGTAAAGAGGAACTGAAGAGTCTCTTGATGAGGGTGAAAGAGGAGAGTGAAAAAGCTGGCTTAAAATGCAACATTCAGAAAACTAAGGTCATGGTATCCAGTCCCATCACTTCATGGCAAATAGAAGGGGAAAAGTAGAAGCAGTGACAGACTTTATTTTCTTGGATTCCAAAATCAGCACAGATGGCAACTGCAGCCATGAAATTAAAAGGCACTTGCCCCTTGAAAGGAAAGTTATGACAAACCTAGACTGCATATTAAAAAACAGGGACAACACTTTGCTGACAAAGGCCCATAAAGTCAAAGTTATGGTTTTTCTAGTAGTCATGTAGAGCTGTGAGAGTTGGACCATAAAGAAGGCTGAGCACCAAAGAATTGATGCTTTTGAACTGCAGTGCTAGAGAATACTCTTGAGAGTCCTTTAGACTGCAAGGAGATCAAACCAATCAATCAATCCTAAAGGAAATCAACCCTGAATACTCATTGGAAGGACTGATGCTGAAGCTCAAGCTCCCACACTCTGGCCACCAGATGCAAAGAGCCAATTCATTGGAAAAGATCCAATTAGAAAGATCCATTGGAAAAGATGCTTGGAAAAAGTGAAAGCAAAAGGAGAAGGGGGTGGCAGAGGAAGAGATGGTTAGACAGCTTCTCTGACTTAATGGACATGAATTTGAGTGAACTCTGAGAAATAGGGAAGGACAGGGGAGCCTGGCATGCTACAGTCCATGGGGTCTCAAAGAGTCAGACACAACTGAGAGACTGAACAAGTGGTCCTCAGATATTTTAAGGGTCTTTCTTGAGCTACTGCCTGCCTCCAGTATTGATATACTAGCTTTGTGCACTTAAGACAACCTACAAAAGAGTTAGTGGGTGATGCAGACCCACTCTGTAACAGGGGCTCTTTGGGATTTTCATTCATAACACTAACTTAAGTATAGCCATTAAATATTTGCTAAATATTCAACTGGTTTTTCTTTAGTCCTCTTCTATAGTGGGACTTCCCTGGTGGCTCAGAGGGTAAAGCCTCTGTCTACAATGCGGGAGACCCGGGTTCGAGCCCTGGGTTGGGAAGATTCCCTGGAGAAGGAAATGGCAATCCACTCCAGTACTACTGCCTGGAAAATCCCATGGACAGAGGAGCCTGGCAGGCTGCAGTCTATGGGGTCACAAAGAGTCGGACACGACTGAGCGACTTCCCTTCTATAGTGAGTTATTGTCTTTTTGATCTGTAAGGGATGAAGGAAGTTATGAGTTGCTTCTCTATCGTGAAGGACTTCTTTTCTGGAACTTAGTTTGTTCAGATTTCTTTTGTCATTCATTTTCTGCTGTATTTAAAAAAGCTACTATGATTTTGAAGATCATCTTGCTTGTTCTTCCTATCACAGTAAGAATAGTAGACTCTTACGTTGTTGTACATCTTAATCAGAAGCCAAAGTCCTATGAGACCTAAAGACCTTAAGCTTATCATTTCTTAAATTCACAGCATTTGTTTTGTAAATAGTTTGTTAATCTCACCTATTAGATTAAAATAATAGATTCTGTAAGAAGATATTAAAAAAAAACTTTTAGAGTGTACTTAATCTATAATATACATCTATTTCATTTCATGGCAATTTTAATTTAATCAAGATTCTTCATGTGTTCTATTGTTGTTCATTTGCTAAGTCGTGTCCAACTCTGTGACCCCAAGGACAGCAGCAGGCCAGGCTTCTCTGTCCTTCACTATCTTCCAAAGTTCACTCAAATTCATGTCCGTTTAGGTGATGCTGTGTAACCATTTCATCCTCTGCTACTCCTCTCTCCTTTGTGCCTTCAATCTTTCCCAACATTAGGGTCTTTTCCAATGAGTCGGCTCTTCACATCAGGAGGCTAGAGTATTGGAGCTTGAGCTTCAGCATCAATCCTTCCAATGAATAATCAGGGTTGATTTCCTTTAGGATTGACTGGTTTAATCTCCTTGCAATCTAAGGGACTCTCAAGAGTCTTCTCCAGCATCACAGCTCAAAAGCATCAATTCTTCAGTGCTCAGTCTTCTTTATAGTCCATCTCATGTACATATGGCTTCCCTGGGAGCTCAGCTGGTAAAGAATCCACCTGCAGTGCAGGAGACCCTGATTCAATTCCTGGGTCGGAAAGATCTGCTGGAGAATGATAGGCTACCTACTCCAGTATTCTTGGGCTTCTCTGGTGGCTCAGCTGGTAAAGAATCCACGTGCAATGGGGGAGACCTGGGATCGATCCCTGAGTTGGAAAGATCCCCTGGAGAAGGGAATGGTTACCCACTCCAGTATTCTGGCCTGGAGAATTCCATGGACTGTATAGTCCATGGGATTGCAAAGAATCAGACACAACTGAGCAACTTTCACTTCACATCCATACATGACTACCAGAAAAACGATAGCTTTGACTAAATGGACCTTTTTTGGCAAAGTGATGATTTTGCTTTTTAATAAGCAATCTAGGTTTGTCATAGTTTTCCTTCCACGGATCAACAGTCTTTTAATTTCATGGCTGCAGGCACTGTCAGTAGTGATTTTGGAGCCCCAAAAAATAAAATCTGTCACTGCTTCCACTTTTTCTCCTTCAAGGTATAAGTAAAAAAAAACCATAACTCACACTAAGGTGTGGCCAAATTGCTTTTAACTTTTTTTCCTGACAAATTTTCAGTTTTCAGTTGTTTCAATCAGTGTCTTTCAAATGGCAATTTCAGAGGAACAGAATTAAATGTCTGGTAGAGGAATTTTCCAACAAAAATTCAATTTCATTAGCTTTGGAAATAAAAATAAAGAGACGATCTGGAACCTAGTAAAGAAATCAACTCACATATTTATTTAGGCTGAGCCATTTCTAACAGTTCAAGATAATCCCTATAAAAGATGGCCAATAATTATATTGAAGTTCTCAAACCAAAGCTTTCAAAAGATTAACCTAGCTTCCCGGAATAATAAAATGGGAATATGCCCAGGGTTCGCTTTAAAATCTTTAAAGTAAGATGCATACACAAACTGGAAGTGCATGCATGTAATCCTCTGTTCTCTTAAATCATTATCTGGAATAGTAAATCTTTATTCCCTCAATGCGTGATGGACAAAACAATGAAGCACACACCAGAGAAGATAAAAAGTCAGGAGATCTGCCTTCTAATTTCAGCTCAGCCACTAAACCCGTGGTACTTATGAAAGTTCTTTCATTTCCCTGGACCTCTATTTCTTCATTTATAAAATTATAAGTTTGGGGTCAGAATTGTAGGACGTAGGATACTCTTCTGGGCTAGAGGCCATGCCACAGATGGTTTTAGGGTAATTTTCCCTGGATGCTAATCAGATACCAACTAAGGTAGTAAGAATGATATTTGCAAAGTTGAATAAAGGTAATGATTTTCATTCCTATTCCTTTCATCATAGGGTTTGGAGTCAGATGAAATGTTACTATTTCTATGGATCTATGGGCTTCCCTGGTGGCTCAGAGGTTAAAGCGTCTGCCTGCAATGCGGGAGACCTGGGTTCGATCCCTGGGTCGGGAAGATCCCCTGGAGAAGGAAATGGCAACCCACTCCAGTTCTGGCCTGGAGAATCCCATGGCCGGAGGAGCCGGGTGGGCTACAGTCCGTGGGGTTGCAAAGAGTCGGACACGACTGAGCAACTTCCTACTTCCTATAAGACAGAGCATGACTGGGTTTATGAATCTGATTGCTTTGGAGGAGCACATATGCAACATATGAGGCGTCACTCTTCCTATCCTGTTGAAAGAGTAGACATAACCTATTTAGAATTGCAGGCAAAAGATAATACTGCTGAGATTACTATATTTCTAGAATCTTGATACTGTAAGCGAACAAGGGAAATAGTAGAATATTCAAGTTCTTTGGTGCAGTTTGTTCTCTCTTTAGAAACTTTATTTATATGCATGTGCGATTGTATTTTGATCCTATGTTCATTTAAAAAATACCTTTTGAAAATTACCAGTATGTTTGCTTCTGATTCTGAACAGCAAAGGGACCAAGAACCTAGAAAGAAGCCAAGAAAGAGTCTAGAAAGATCCAGGAAACTTGGAACACTAAGAGCATGGAAACAAGATAGGCTGGGTTGGGATCAAATGTCTAGTTACTCTACCTCCAGGTCGTGCCTTCCAGATAGAAAGTTACCCACTGTCCTTTGTATGGATTTCACACAGAAAGCCAAAGAATGTGTGCTACCAAGTAGTAAATCAACATATCTGACAAACGTGTGAGATTTTGTTAGGAGCATTTGGTATTTTTTGAGGACTTCTTATAGTCTTGAGAACCTGATTTATTCTTTAAAAAAATATTAAATAATTTTGATAATAAAAGTGAATTAAGGCAGGAAAGTAATCTTGGAAATTTGTCTGGGCAATAAAGGGACTGGTTAGAGCTTTGAGAATATTGTCATATGTAGTGGATGGTCAGAATATAAATTAAATATGGGAATGATTAGGGAAACATCTACATGTAGGATGGCTGGAAAGAAAGGGAAAATATTTTAGAGAAACCTGCTGGGAAGCTTTTTCAGAAGGAAGGAGGAATAACTGATGGCCTGAATGAGAGAGGTGGCAGAAAAAATGCACAAGGACTGAGATATCAGACATTCAAAAGAAAAGGATGTTCAGGCTCTGAAGGAAAGAGTTGGATTTAAGATAACATTCAGGTTTATGGTTACAAACTTATGAGGTTGAAGAGAAGGGGTATTCATTAAAGAAGGTAACATTTCATTGTCATGGAGAAGTCCAAGCGGGAGTATTGATGGGGTAGCTGCTGGCAATACAATTATATGGCATTAAAGCATATTAGATAAATGTGTCTTTGAATGGAGCATATTGGTTATAAACTTAGCTCCTGTATCACTAAACATTAATAATCACCACAGAACATTTTTTTTTTTTTTTGGTGGAAGAGGAAGTATTCTGAAATAGGGTCCCAGAGTTTCTTTTGCCATTTAAGGTAACAAATTCATAGATCTAGGGACTAGGATGTGAATGTCTTTGTTATTGCTGCTGTTGTTTAATTGCTAAGTCATGTCCAGCTCTTTGGTGACCCCATGAACTGTAGCCCTCCAGGCTCCTCTGTCCATGGGATTTCCCAGGGAAGAATAACAGAGTGGGTTGCCATTTCCTGCTCCAGTGAATACCATTAGGAGGCAATTATTTCACTTACTACACTGAACAAATGGTGTTAAACCAAAAGGCACTCTCATGAAACAAGAAAGTGGTAATAACTCCACAATTCAGCATGCCTTAACACTCTCAGCAATATCTATTTTTCCTTGACCAAGAGTTAATATTACGCATATGACCCAAATGATAGCTGTTACCACAGTACCAACACATCCTTATTGTCCAAACCAGGATAGGATATTCTGAGAAACTTTTCTATCAACTGGATACAGCTGCTTTGCAAATCTACTGACCAAGATTTTTCAAACAGATTGTTGGGGGATCCCTAAATGTGTGTGGGTAAACTACAGTCTTTTAGAGATGCTGACCTCTGAACAGTAGAAGGATGGTGAGTGTGATGGTTAATTTTATGAGTCAACTGTCTTGGTTATTGTGGGCAGTTGTTTGGTCAAACATCAGTCTTGAGGTTACTGTGAAAGTATTTTTTAGGTGTGATTAATATTTATATAAGGGACTTTAAAGTAGATTACCCTCCATATTGTGGACAAATCTCATCCAATCAGTTGAAGGCCCTAGGAGAAAAGACTGAGGTTTACCAAAGAGGAAGGAATTCAGTTTACAGACTGCCTTTAGACTCAGGGCTGTAACATCAACTTCTGCTGGAAGTTTCAGCTTGCTGGCCTGCCCTGCCGATTTCAGAATTGCTAGCCTCACAATCACATGAGTCAGTTCCCTAAAGTAAACCTTTTACTGTCTCTCTCTTAGTACATACCCTTGATTCGGTTTCACTGGAGAATCCTAACTCAGTGAGGGAAATGACTGCAGTGACTCTGATAAACTATAACAAGACATAAAAAAACAAGTTCTAAATGCAGTGATATTCACACCTGCAGTAACACTAAAAAGATATTCTGTAATTATTTGGTAAAGGCAAAACCCAGAGAGCAAAGGAGTCCCTTCATGAATATTGTTTCCAGATAGGTTAGTAGTTGGGTGGTCTGGGGGGTTTCTGGACCTGTCAAGCGTTTCAGAGGATAGAAACTCCAGGTTTGAAAATTATCATTGTACAACAGCTGCAAAAGTAACAGGGAGTTCCTTAAGGATTAATTTATTCAATCTGTAGTTTAAAAAAGAAAAAAAAAACCCTTTCTGCTGTGTGTGTGTGTGTGTGTGTGTGTGTGTGTGTTTATGTGTGTGTAATCAAGGCTAACCCATGTGTGCATTTTTCTTAACAAAATGAGTGAATATTACAGAGATTATTTCTTGTTACCAGTTACTAATGGATTGCATTTATGTTTTTCTCTAACCCTGTGATAAACTTACATATTTAAACGTATTAAGTTTGACCTTGAAAAACCTACATTTTTTGTGTGTCAGCTCAGAGAAGATGAACTGATGTGTCTCAATCATTTGAACACAGATAATTCAGGAGAAGGGAATGGCAATCCACTCCAGTATTCCTGCCTTGTAAATCCCCTCGACAGAGGAGCCTGGAGGGCTACAGTCCACGGGGTTGCAAAGAGTCGGACACGACTGAGCATGAGCCACCGTATAGCTCAGTGCAGCACCTTCAGAAGGCTCATGTGCCAATTTTTCATTCTGGTAATGGCAGATGCCATAGACAAGAGATAGAAGATGAAAGAAAACAAAGGAAAAGAAAAGAAAGTGATATTCTAAATAGCTGCCTTGTTTGCAGGCTAAGTTGCTTTAGTTGTGTCCAACTCAGTGTGACCCTATGGACTGCAGCTTGCCAAGCTCCTCTGTCCATGGGATTCTCCAGGTAAGAATACTGGAGTGGGTTGCCACGCGCTCCTCCAGGGGATCTCCCAAACCCAGGCATCGAACCCACATCTCTTATGTCTCCCTGCATTCGCAGGCGGTTTCTTTACCACTAGCGCCACCTGGGAAGCCAGATAAGCTGCCTTATATTTCTATAAACAAGAGCTTATTTTTGAAGCTCAAATAATACTAGTCTGATACCTAATGCTTGATGCTGCTGCTAAGTCGCTTCAGTCGTGTCTGACTCTGCACGACCTCATAGACGGCAGCCCACCAGGTTCCCCCATCCCTGAGATTCTCCAGGCAAGAACACTGGAGTGGGTTGCCATTTCCTTCTCCAATGCATGAAAGTGAAAGTGAAAGTGAAGTCGTTCAGTTGTGTCCAATTCTTCATGATCCCATGGACTGTAGCCTACCAGGCTCCTCCGTCCATGGGATTTTCCAGGCAAGAGTACCTAATGCTTACCAGGGTTTTATTGATTTTAATCTATGGTTAGCTTCATTGCCATCAACAAATTAACACAGTAAATATTTACTGAGTACTAGAGACTCTCTCAGGCACTAGGAATAAATTCACGAACAAAATGGACAGGGCTCCCTCCTAAAGGACAGCATTTGCCCTCAGAGGCAAAAGTGGTGATTTGAAGAAAAAATGTGCTATGAAACAAAAATCACTATGTTATGGGGATTGCAAAAAATACCATAAAGAGTAGCTGAGATAATTTCAAACTTACCTTTATAAATTATTCATTAAAGTCATAAATTTAAATAATTCTGCACAAATAATTCATAACCTTTCCTCTTCAGTAAGGTCATCTGCTGAGAAGCTAACTCCAACTGTCCCTCTTTCTCTGGGGCTCCTGTGTCTCAGAGAGCCAGAGCTCATCACAGCAGATAAGGAGGCAGTGGCCGAGGAGTGGTTAATAACCTCTGGATTATAATAACCATTATATAATCCAGTGGTTAATAACCACTGGATTCACCCCAGCTCTACCACCATTTGAGCAAATGATAGACACTCTCAATGCCTCATCTGTAAATCAGGTTTGAAAACAGTACCTACCATGGGTTTGTTGAGAGGAATTAAATGATACAAAGTAAGAGAGGTTCTTAGAATTATTCTTAACACAGAGTATATAGTATGCAAGCATTAGCTCTTATTAGTAGAGAAAAACACACTATATTAGTGATACTGATTTTTGTGATTTTATTTTCTCTTCTTCTTGGGTCCACTCTGAGTGTATGGGTTTTATTTATTTATCTGACATTCCTCTATCTTCCCTCAGCATCTAGAAGAGTGCCTAGTATAAAGCAGAGTGTGTTAAACTTCTAAGAATTCATGAGGGTTTATTTTTGTTTTTAGTAATGATACACAAAAAATAGTCATGTATGGATGTGAGAGCTGGACCATAAAGAAGGCCTAACAATTGATGCTTTTGAACTATGGTACTGGAGAAGACTCTTTAGAGTCCCTTGGACAGCAAGGAGATCAAACCAGTCAATCCTAAAGGAAATAAATCAACCCTGAACACTCATTGGAAGGACTGATGCTGAAGCTGAAGTGCCAATACTTGGACCATCTTATGCAAACTGTCCGTTCATTGGAAAATACCCTGAGGCTGGGAAAGACGAGGGAAGGAGGAGAAGTGAGTGACAGAGGATGAGACAGTTGGATGGTATCATCAACTCAATAGACATGAGTCTGAGCAAACTCTAGGAGATAGTGAACAACAGGGAAGCCTGGTGTCCTGCAGTCCACGGCTTTGCAGAGTTGGACACGACTGAGTGAGCAACAACAAAAAAACCATCAGCTCATGAAACTTACTTGAGAATGTGCAAAAGATATCCTTGGGAGGATATATGAAAAAACCTATACTTGGGGGCTGTGTTATCAAAAAAATGAGCTGGAAGAATCTATAATATTACAGGCAATTTACATGCCAAAACTCCAGTTTACTCAATCACTACCAGTTTTGATAATGTGTTATGTGTAAATCTGTTCCTAATTTCCTTTTTTTTATTTTAGCAGTGATGCATTTGTAACTACTTTGAAGTGTTTACATGACTACAATTATTTTCTTATCACCTTTACTTCTCATGTCAGAATGAGGAATAATCTCCCCAATTTCTTTTATTTTGCATTGATTTCTTCATTGCCCCTATATTCTATTCAGGTGATTTAAAATGAATACTAAAAAGGTAGAAATTAAAAGACGCTTAATCCTTGGAAGGAAAGTTATGACCAACCTAGATAGCATATTAAAAAGCAGAGAGATTACTTTGTCAACACGTCTAGTCAAGGCTATGATTTTTCCAGGGGTCATATATGGATGTGAGAGTTGGACTGTGAAGAAAGCTGAGCGGCAAAAAATTGATGCTTTTGAACTGTGGTGTTGGAGAAGACTCTTGGACTGCAAGGAGATCCAACCAGTCCATGTGAAAGGAGATCAGCCCTGAGTGTTCACTGGACAGACTGATATTGAAGCTGTAACTCCAGTACTTTGGCCATCTGATGTGAAGAGATGACTCGTTTGAGAAGACCCTGATGCTGGGAAATATTGAGGAAAGGAGGAGAAGGGGATGACAGAGGATGAGATGGTTGGATAGCATCATCAACTCAGTGGACATGGGTTTGGGTAGACTCCGGCAGTTGGTGACGGATAGGGAGACCTGGTGTGCTGTGGTTCATGGGGTCGCAAAGAGTCATACACGACTGAGCAACTGAACTGAACTGAAAGAGGTACACAAAACTTCAGGCATTGTGAAATTCCTGTTTGGGGAAAACATTTAAAAATATTTTTTGCAAAATACCTTTGATATTGCATCTTTTTGTTCCTAATTTTCTTTTCAGGGAGTAAGATTAGTAATTTTTAATTTGTGAAAACATTTCTTTCTATGTAGAACTATGCTACATATATTTATAGTAGTGTTTCTATAGAAGTTCTTCAACAACATATCATTAATTCCATTCCATGTATAAAAGGCTTCTCAAATCTTATCATCCTTTCATCCTGAACATTATGAAAATGTAGGTTCAAGGTCTTAATGATAGATATTTTGAAGCTGATACTGAGTCAAGATTATAGGGCCAATGAGGCAAGCAAAACATGAGTTCAGCCATATTCATGCCTATGTTGTATATTTTATTATGCAAGTTGTATTATGTTATTTTGTACTCCACTAGGGATTAGAGCCTAATGTTATGTTATGCTTGCTTCTGTTATAGGTTTAATAGCTCTGCCACCTAGCAATAACCAACAATATGGTTTTTGAATGAATTACCTAGATTATATTGAACTATCCTAGACTATATTTAACTTCTTTTCAAAAGTGCAATTGTTTCATAAAAATATTTTTCCAAATACAAAATAATCATTACAGTCTAATAATGGCTCAAAGTTTTCATATGCTATTAACTTTCTAACTAATAAATTAGAAAGTTTAATAAAGAGAGTAATATTTTGTCAGTGTCAAAGATCAATATGATGATGAATTATTTGGCAGGTCTGCAATATTGATACAGTGAAACAATTGAGACTGATGAATTTGGATGCCCACTGGAATTACCTGGAAAACTCGAAAAAGTACTGATAGCTGGAATCCACTCAAAGATTCTTTATTAATTTGGGGGTGTGGCTTGGGCATAGGATGTTCTGAAGGCTTTGTAGCTAATTACAATATGCACCAAGTTTCAGAACCGCTGCTCTAAACCCTTGATACTCAAGGTCTGAGAACCAGCAACATCAGTTTTACCTGGAAGTTTGTTTAAAAAGCAGAAGCTTAACTATTCCCTGTACCTATTGAATCAGATCCATATTATCAGGGCTTCCATTTAAACTATAAAGAATCCTTTTCCTAAAAAAAATAAAGGACCAAGTCTATTCCATCCTTTCCAACTCTAAAATTCAGATACGTCAACATGAGTGAGACACTAAGAAGCACTTTCAAACTTACCTAGAATTCTTTATCTGTAAAGTAGTTAGTTTATCACTCAGTCGTGTCCGACTCTTTGCGACCCCATGGACTGTAGCCTACCAGGTTCCTCCCTCCATGGGATTCTCCAGGCAAGAGTACTGGAGTGGGTTGCCATTTCCTTCTCCAGGGGATCTTCCCAACCCAGGGATCAAACCCGGGTCTCCAGCATTCCAGGCAGATGCTTTAACCTCTGAGCCACCAGGGAAGCCCCTTTATCTGTAAATGAGAGACCAAAGCCATCCTATCCTCTCCAATTCCACAGTTCTCATTTCACAAACTTAAATATAATGCTGAGGGAATCTGTAAAAATTGTGTCATCGTTTCATCTTCATACCTTTACATACACTTTGTTTTCCTTAGAATTCCTGTTTCTTTTCTCTTTTCTCATTGAGACACATCATTTAAGATCTAGGTAAAATCTTATTTTCTTTAGAAAACACATCTTGAAAAATAATACAGCTTTTCTCTAAAATTCTATTGTCAATGTAATCAGTTTCATGAAGTGTAGCATATTTTTTCCTCTCTATGATTACATACTTAATATCTTGTTTTCCCAGTTAAACTATGAGTATCTTAAGTAAAGGATCATGTCATGTTCCTTTTCTATCCCAACCTAATGTTTAACTTTTGTAAGTAAACGGTATATTGTTAAAATGCATGTGGGAAATAAAAATAAGCATGCATTACTCTCACAAGATTACTTATTCAAAAGCAGCCTACCATTGCCCTTTTCCCACAATGTGACCTTACCACACATAATGCACGTTCTAGCACATCTGGGTGATCACAATCAGATGTGCCTTAAGGCTCCTACTCTTTTCTTCCTGCTTCCCTCAGGCCTGACAGCCTGATGATAAAACTATTTCAAATAGCACAGAAACTCTACCGAAGAAAACCTGTGCTCATCAGCCCTGCAGTATACCTATAGGAGACCTCTCACATCCTGTAGCCATGCCTGTCTTACTCACCATTACATCTCCATCACTGTGTTTGGCACATACTGAGCATAACTGTATTAGAAACAGTGTGTCAACCAAACACACAGGAATAAGCAATAAACAATGCATGCCGCTGAGCTTGTGATAACATTTAGAAGTACAATCTTTCAGCATAATATATTTTCCTTTATATATATATGTATATGTATATTTCTATGATGAAAAGAATATGCAGTCACTGTAGAAAACAAAGATTTAGCAAAATGAAAACATGCAATCCTTGAAAGAGCAGAACCCAGGCATAACTGTTAGCAGATGCATATCTGTCCAGACTAGACCCCATGGACTGTAGCCTACCAGGTTCCTCCCTCCATGGGATTCTCCAGGCAAGAGTACTGGAGTGGGTTGCCATTTCCTTCTCCAGGGGATCTTCCCAACCCAGGGATCAAACCCGGGTCTCCAGCATTCCAGGCAGATGCTTTAACCTCTGAGCCACCAGGGAAGCCCCTTTATCTGTAAATGAGAGACCAAAGCCATCCTATCCTCTCCAATTCCACAGTTCTCATTTCACAAACTTAAATATAATGCTGAGGGAATCTGTAAAAATTGTGTCATCGTTTCATCTTCATACCTTTACATACACTTTGTTTTCCTTAGAATTCCTGTTTCTTTTCTCTTTTCTCATTGAGACACATCATTTAAGATCTAGGTAAAATCTTATTTTCTTTAGAAAACACATCTTGAAAAATAATACAGCTTTTCTCTAAAATTCTATTGTCAATGTAATCAGTTTCATGAAGTGTAGCATATTTTTTCCTCTCTATGATTACATACTTAATATCTTGTTTTCCCAGTTAAACTATGAGTATCTTAAGTAAAGGATCATGTCATGTTCCTTTTCTATCCCAACCTAATGTCTAACTTTTGTAAGTAAACGGTATATTGTTAAAATGCATGTGGGAAATAAAAATAAGCATGCATTACTCTCACAAGATTACTTATTCAAAAGCAGCCTACCATTGCCCTTTTCCCACAATGTGACCTTACCACACATAATGCACGTTCTAGCACATCTGGGTGATCACAATCAGATGTGCCTTAAGGCTCCTACTCTTTTCTTCCTGCTTCCCTCAGGCCTGACAGCCTGATGATAAAACTATTTCAAATAGCACAGAAACTCTACCGAAGAAAACCTGTGCTCATCAGCCCTGCAGTATACCTATAGGAGACCTCTCACATCCTGTAGCCATGCCTGTCTTACTCACCATTACATCTCCATCACTGTGTTTGGCACATACTGAGCATAACTGTATTAGAAACAGTGTGTCAACCAAACACACAGGAATAAGCAATAAACAATGCATGCCGCTGAGCTTGTGATAACATTTAGAAGTACAATCTTTCAGCATAATATATTTTCCTTTATATATATATGTATATGTATATTTCTATGATGAAAAGAATATGCAGTCACTGTAGAAAACAAAGATTTAGCAAAATGAAAACATGCAATCCTTGAAAGAGCAGAACCCAGGCATAACTGTTAGCAGATGCATATCTGTCCAGACTATTGATTTATATATGTATATGTACACATATATATGCATGTGTGCATTTATATATATATACACACAAACATGCTGTTAAACATATGTACTTCTTAAAACAGGCTCACACTCCATCTCCTGCTATATATCCTACTTTTATTCGATTAAGTATAAATCAAAGCATCACTCCAGTCAGCAAATCAGTTTATAATAAAATTTGTTTATGATGGTTGCATTAACATATGTACCAAAATTTATTTGATCAATGACCTATCTTTAAAGGACTGAGTTATTTTCATTTTTGGTAACTATAAATAATGCTGTGATGAACAATTCTCCTCATTCATTATCCAAATATTTCCTTGGAATAAAAACCAGCTCTCTCAACAAGGGATGGGAGTTTTTGAAAACATTTCATCAGCAATTCTATACTCTGCTATAATATTTATTACATAGAGTGAAATGTGACAAAAAGAATAATTGATGCAGTTGGAAAATACTCACATTCCTTTTGAGGGCAGATTTCAGTTTGGAGTGATTGGAATTCATAGTATGGTATCTCATGTTTGAATGTGGATGTGAGAATATCATCAAGTTCGTCGATGTCAGTCTGTTTTCAAATGAAAAGGAAATGTTTTGTTAGTTTAATTATTTACAAAGAAACTTATCTTAGTGCAATATAATAAAAATTATTGACTGGGATAAATCCTGGGTAACCTTTAATAATACTTACAACTTTTAAAAAATAATAATACAAAATATTAGAGACTTGGAAAAAAGCCAGTTATTAGAATAATAGAAAAATGAATGCGAGAAATAAGTCTTTGCTTTTGGTTGGGCTTCCTTTGTGACTCAGCTGGTAAAGAATCTGCCTGCAATGTGGGAGACCTGGGTTTGATCCCTGGGTTGGAAAGATCCCCTGGAAAAGGGAAAAGCTACCCACTCCAGTATTCTGGCCTGGAGAATTCCATGGGCTGTATAGTCCATGGGGGTCACAAAATGTTGGACACGACTGAGCAATTTTCACTCACTCTCTTTGGATGAGCTAATTTACTTGAAAATTAACTAATTTTAGAAGAGTTTTATAGGAAGTCAATGATAACACTGTAATTTGTTTCAATAATAAATTCTGTTAAAAATATATGCTTCATTTTAATAAATGAGATAAAATTATGAATCTGATTCTTCAATTTAAGGGTCAGAAATGAGATTATTTTACTTCTGTGTCAAAGTGAGGGTGAATATTCATCTTGACCTATTTTTTCCCCTGTAGATATAGAATAATTATATATCAACTTTATTTCCCTAATCTGAACATTTTGGAAGGAGCTATTGGTCTTGTACTACCAATGACATAATGGACTGCAAAAGCTACCATTTCTTTTAAACTGTGTTTTATGAAGCAATGGCTGGGATTAAACTGACTTGTGACCTAGATGATTAAAGCTGAGAAAGTAGGCCAATGAACAAAATCCATGGGGTGGAGAGAGGATTATGGAACAAAAATATCTACTAAAGACTTTTGAAATGATTTCCAAGTAAATTAGATAGACTGCCAATATGAAGTCACAGAAATTAAATGATTGGGTTGAAAAAAATGATTTATTCTATTTCTTCATTTTTCAATAATCTGCATACCTCAAATAATAAAGTGGTTCAAGCCTTTCTGGATTTTCTAAAAGTCCTGTTTAGAAGTGAAGAGAAAGGATGAAAGTTATAGCTATGTAACGCAAAGCAAAATGAAAGTGTTAGTGGCTCAGTCTTGTCCAACTCTTTGCAACCCCATGGACTGTAGCCCACCAGGCTCCTCTGTCTATCGGGTTTCCCAGGAAAGAATACTGGAGTGGATTGCCATTTCTTCCTCCAGGGTATCTTCCTGTCCCAGGGATCAAACCTGCATCTCTTGTATTGTTAGGCATTTTTTGTTGTTGTTGTTGTTTTTGTTTTTTTTTTACCATTTAGCCACTTGCGAAGCCCATATCTAACTAGAAGGGTGGTTAAAAATAAAAAAATCCAGTCTTCCCACCTTTAATAGCTGACAAGAGGCAAGGAAAAAGGTTCTAAAATAATGATGTTGAATGAATAAACCTCTAAGGTTGACTACAGAATACTAAGTTATTTTTTAAAATCTGGTAGAGAAATACAGTAGTAGTAAAGAATCTTAACAAGAGAAATGATTTCAGTGAAATAATCATAGGAAGGCTGTGAAATGTTCAAAAAGGAGACAAAATATATCATTTGCAGCATTTTACTTTCAGGTATCTAAAAAGAAAAGCAATGTTTGAACTAAAAACATCTTGTTTTTCTTATAACAAATTTTTATGTTTCCTTAAGTTTTACTAGTAAAAGAAAATTGCATTCACTTCCTTTATTCCATTGTTCATGATGTGTGCTATGAAAGCCAGCCGAAATAAACATTTAAAGGAAAATGTGATACATAGTTTACATATCTTAAACAAAATTTCCTCCTACAGCTTGTAGAGAGAATGACAGAGAACAGAACAAATATCTTCTGGTTATAAAAAGCCTTTTGCTTTTTACTTTATAAGTATTCAACTTCAAGCACTTAATGTAAAAGAATAAACAAGTAAATTGGACTAAGATAAAAGAGATATTTTCCTTTGTCAAATTAATTTTTCTAAGTTTTAAGTGAGTCACTTCTAAGAAGTTCAACATGTCATGACCACATATGCAAAAATAAGTGTTACGAGTATTAAACAATGCAATTTAACACCTCCTTCAAATATTTTGTATTTACTATTGATTAGGTATTCATGTAGCTGTAGAATATCTTTAAATAACTTGAAAGCAATTATACCAGGAAGAAAATATATTTTGAGATCTGAGTTGAAATGTCTGCTTCAGGACTCATTAGCTATGGACCTTAGTAATACTTACCCAACAGAATTACTTAGGAGTTTAAATAAATACTTTGATGTGAGCCCTCAGCTATAACACATGAAATACAATCACTGTGATTTAGAAAAGTGCACATCTATTCGTGAGGAGAGTTCACTCCCCAAACTAGCCTTTGCACTGACTGAACAAATTAAGTGCAAAGGCTAGTTTGGAGAAATAAGTCTGAACAAATAATTTAGTTTCTCTTTTTAAAGTGAGTAATGCTTATCTTTAAAATTAGTTAGAATGTAGGTTTTATACTGTAGTACAGGGATTCAAAATGTCAGAGGCTAAAGCAAGATAGAAGCCCATTTCTCTTTAATATAAACATCTGGAATGAGGCAGTCTGGGGCTGCTGTCCTGGCTCCTTGATTACGGGATCCAGGCTCTATTTTGTTTCACTGCTGTGTATCGTTTTCATGGTTTTGGATGGTTCAAAAATCATTCCCTTGTTAGCACTGCAGGCAGTCACAGGAAAAAATGAGTAATGGGGAGAGCATGACTGTATCCTTCTTTTAAGAACATGATCAGAAATTTGTACAAATCACTTCCATTGACATGCCATTGAGCATTAATTAGTTATATGACTACACCTAGCTGCAAGGGAGTCAGCAAGTGTAATAATTACCTGGGTGGTCATGTGCCAGTTATATTACCATACAAGAAAGGAAAAAGAAATATTAGTGAACAATCAGCAGTTTCTGTCATCTCCATCAGTCATGCAAAATGTATAAACATCATAATTATGTGAAGGCAATCTGATAAAAGTTAAAACAACAACAACACTCTTCTAGACCATTGATTGAATTTGTGCTGAATTTTTTGACTTGGCCCCTCCCTCACATAAGGTCAAAAAAGTCCCAAAACTTTAATTTGATCAAACTTGAACAGACTTTTGAATGAAGATATTTAATGACATTAATGATGAAACAAAAAAGAAATGAAATAACAAAGTTTTCTATGGCAGGCATTTGTTAGAATAACCATAAGAACCATGTCTTTTCTCACCCTTACATCCCTTTAGCAATCACTCTGTAACACCTTACTACTGTTAAATATGGGCTTCCCAGGTGGTGTTAGTGGTAAAGAGCCCACCTGCCAATGCAAGAGATGTAAGAGATGTGGGTTTGATCCCTGGGTTGGGAAGATTCCTTGGAGGAGGGCATGGCAACCCATTTCAGTATTCTTGTCTGGAGAATCCCATTGACAAAGGAGCCTGGTGGGATACAGTCCACAGGGTTGCAAAGATTCACACACAACTGAAATGACTTAGCATGCAGTTTATATGCATGAAATATGCATATGAAACAAAATAAGGGTGTTTTTAAACATTTATTTAGTTTTTAATTGAATAATTGATTTACAGAATTTTGTTGTTTTCTGTCAAACATCAATATGAATCAGCCATAGGTATACATATGTCCCTTCCCTCTTGATGTTTTTTACAATGTTTTGTTGGTTTCTGTCATAATTACACGTATATCCCCTCCCACCTGAGCATCCCTCCCTTCCCCACTTCCCACCCCTCTAGGTCATCACAGAGCACCAGACAGCTCCCTGTGTTATACCGCAACTTCTCACTAACAACACATTTTATACACAATAGGGTAAATATATTGATGCTACTTTCTCCATTCATCCCACTCCCTCCCTCCCCCGACTGTGTCCACTAGTCCATTCTTTACATCTGCATCTCCATTCCTCCCTTGCAAATAGGTTCATCAGTATCATTTTTCTATATTTCATATATAGCCAATGCAAGAGATGTAAGAGATGTGGGTTTGATCCCTGGGTTGGGAAGATTCCTTGGAGGAGGGCATGGCAACCCATTCCAGTATTCTTGTCTGGAGAATCCCATTGACAAAGGAGCCTGGTGGGATACAGTCCACAGGGTTGTAAAGATTCAGACACAACTGAAACAACTTAGCATGCAGGTATATGCATGAAATATGCATATGAAACAAAATAAGGGTGTTTTAAAACATTTATTTAGTTTTTAATTGAATAATTGCTTTACAGAATTTTGTTGTTTTCTGTCAAACGTCAATATGAATCAGCCATAGGTATACATATGTCCCCTCCCTCTTGACGTCTTTTACAATGCTTTGTTGGTTTCTGTCATAATTACACGTATATCCCCTCCCACTTGAGCATCCCTCCCTTCCCCACCTCCCACCCCTCTAGGTCATCACAGAGCACCAGACAGCTCCCTGTGATATACAGCAACTTCTCACTAACAACACATTTTATATACAATAGGGTAAATATATTGATGCTACTTTCTCCATTTGTTCCACTCCCTCCCTCCCTCGACTGTGTCCACTAGTCCATTCTTTACATCTGTGTTTCCGTTCCTCCCTTGCAAATAGGTTCATCAGTATCATTTTTCTATATTTCATATATATGTGTTAATATACTATAATTGTTTTTCTGTTTCTGACTTACTTCACTCTGTATAGCAGGACCTATGTTCATCTACCTCGCTAGAACTGACTCAAATTCATTCTTTTTTATGGCTGAGTAATATACCATTTTATATATGTACCACATCTTCTTTATCATCTGTCAATGAATATCTAGGTTGCTTCCATGCCCTGGCTATTGTAAATAATGCTGCAATGAACACTGGGGTACATGTGTCTTTTAGAATTGTGGTTTTCTCAGGATATATGCCCAGTAGTGGGGTTGCTGGGTCATATGGTACATTTAATCCTAGTTTTTTAAAGAAATCTCCATACTGTTCTCCATAATGGTTATTTCAGTTTATATTCCCACGAACAGTATAGGAGTGTTCCCTGTTCTCCACACCCTCTCCAGCATTTATTTGTAGATTTTTTTGATGATGGCCATTCTGATTGGTGTGAGGTGATACCTCATTGTAGTTTTGATTTGCATTTCTCTAATAATGAGTGATGTTGAGTATCTTTTCATGTGTTTATTGGTCATTTGTATATCTTAGGAGAAATATCTGTTTAGGTCTTCTGCCCACTTTTTGATTGGGCTGCTTGTTTTCCTGATACTGAGCTGTATCAAATGCTTATATATTCTGGAGATTAATTATATGTCAGTTGTTTTGTTTGCAGTTATTTTCTCCCATTCTGAGGGGAGCTTTGGAACAAATATTGCATTAGACCATTCAAAGAAATGTCTTTCAAAAAATCCTTATCTAAATGAGGCCATGATTTCTTGAAAAATTTTGAGAATTATTCTCTTGAATTGTTTTAGATACTAGCTTCCAAATCAAACAATAGAATTAGTCTCATCATTTTATATTCATTTGATTTTTCCCTTTGTTGTCCTTTTTCTTTGCCCTGCTATTTTAACTTCAGCCAAAAGCAGCACTGCCTTAGCCAATAGCCCAATAACCTTCTCAAAATGGCCTGTGTCTGTGCTATTAGGAAGCCAGGACCTCTGATTGATGGATCACATGAGGTTGGGTGGGAAATTTAATGTACATTCTTTCAGCCAACAAAATACACATTGAGCAGCCATGTATCTGGCAGTGTACTTGATTTTGGATATGAAACAGGGAACTAAATAGATAGCATCCCCACTTTTATTGACTTTGGAGTTTAATGAGAGACAGATAATGAAAGATAATTTGAAAAATATCACACCCAGAAATGTCAAATTACAGTATTACAAAGAGATACACAGCGAGATGTATGGATCAAGGAAAGTTCCACTGAGGAAGAGGTGCTGGATTAAAA
Source organism: Cephalophus harveyi (assembly GCA_006410635.1). Lineage (NCBI taxonomy): Eukaryota > Metazoa > Chordata > Mammalia > Artiodactyla > Bovidae > Cephalophus > Cephalophus harveyi. The sequence continues at coordinate 63,102 of SJYT01044592.1, read as the reverse complement.
ATTGGAGTTAAAATTACTCCAGAAAGTAGGAATAGAAGGAACATACCTCAACATAATAAAAGCTATACATGACAAACCCACAGCAAACATTATCCTCAATGGTGAAAAACTGAAAGCATTTCCCCTAAAGTCAGGAACAAGACAAGGGTGCCCACTTTCACCGCTACTATTCAACATAGTTCTGGAAGTTTTGGCCACAGCAATCAGGGCAGAAAAGGAAATAAAAGGAATCCACATTGGAAAAGAAGAAGTAAAACTCTCACTGTTTGCAGATGACATGATCCTCTACATAGAAAATCCTAAAGACTCCACCAGAAAATTACTAGAGCTAATCAATGAATATAGTAAAGTTGCAGGATATAAAATCAACACACAGAAAACCCTTGCATTCCTATACACTAATAATGAAAAAGTAGAAAAAGAAATTAAGGAAACAATTCCATTCACCATTGCAACGAAAAGAATAAAATACTTAGGAATATATCTACCTAAAGAAACTAAAGACCTATATATGGAAAACTATAAAACACTGATGAAAGAAATCAAAGAGGACACTAATAGATGGAGAAATATACCGTGTTCATGGATCGGAAGAATCAATATAGTGAAAATGAGTATACTACCCAAAGCAATCTATAGATTCAATGCAATCCCTATCAAGCTACCAGCGGTATTTTTCACAGAACTAGAACAAATAATTTCAAGATTTGTATGGAAATACAAAAAACCTCGAATAGCCAAAGCAATCTTGAGAAAGAAGAATGGAACTGGAGGAATCAACCTGCCTGACTTCAGGCTCTACTACAAAGCCACAGTCATCAAGACAGTATGGTACTGGCACAAAGACAGAAATATAGATCAATGGAACAAAATAGAAAGCCCAGAGATAAATCCACACACCTATGGACACCTTATCTTCGACAAAGGAGGCAAGAATATACAATGGAGTAAAGACAATCTCTTTAACAAGTGGTGCTGGGAAAACTGGTCAACCACTTGTAGAAGAATGAAACTAGATCACTTTCTAACACCACACACAAAAATAAACTCAAAATGGATTAAAGATCTAAACGTAAGACCAGAAACTATAAAACTCCTAGAGGAGAACATAGGCAAAACACTTTCCGACATAAATCACAGCAGGATCCTCTATGATCCACCTCCCAGAATACTGGAAATAAAAGCAAAAATAAACAAATGGGATCTAATTAAAATTAAAAGCTTCTGCACAACAAAGGAAACTATAAGCAAGGTAAAAAGACAGCCTTCTGAATGGGAGAAAACAATAGCAAATGAAGCAACTGACAAACAACTAATCTCAAAAATATACAAGCAACTCATGCAGCTCAATTCCAGAAAAATAAACGACCCAATCAAAAAATGGGCCAAAGAACTAAACAGACATTTCTCCAAAGAAGACATACGGATGGCTAACAAACACATGAAAAGATGCTCAACATCACTCATTATCAGAGAAATGCAAATCAAGACCACAATGAGGTACCATTTCACACCAGTCAGAATGGCTGCGATCCAAAAGTCTACAAGCAATAAATGCTGGAGAGGGTGTGGAGAAAAGGGAACCCTCTTACACTGCTGGTGGGAATGCAAACTAGTACAGCCACTATGGAGAACAGTGTGGAGATTCCTTAAAAAACTGCAAATAGAACTGCCTTATGACCCAGCAATCCCACTGCTGGGCATACACACCGAGGAAACCAGAATTGAAAGAGACACATGTACCCCAATGTTCATTGCAGCACTGTTTATAATAGCCAGGACATGGAAACAACCTAGATGTCCATCAGCAGATGAATGGATAAGAAAGCTGTGGTACATATACACAATGGAGTATTACTCAGCCATTAAAAAGAATTCATTTGAATCAGTTCTAATGAGATGGATGAAACTGGAACCTATTATACAGAGTGAAGTAAGCCAGAAAGAAAAACACCAATACAGTATACTGACACATATATATGGAATTTAGAAAGATGGCAATGATGACCCTGTATGTGAGACAGCAAAAGAGACACAGATGTATAGAACGGACTTTTGGACTCTGTGGGAGAGGGAGAGGGTGGGATGATTTGGGAGAATGGCATTGAAACATGTATACTATCATGTAAGAACGAAGCACCAGCCTATGTTCGATACAGGATACAGGATGCTTGGTGCTGGTGCACGGGGATGATCCAGAGAGAGCATATGGGGTGGGATGTGGGAGGGGGATTCAGAATTGGGATCTCATATACACCCGTGGTGGATTCATGTCAATGTATGGCAAAAGCAATACGGTATTGTAAGTAAAATAAAGTAAAAATATAAAAAAAAAAAAATAAAATAAATAAAAAATAAAAATTGGAGTTAAAATTAACTAGATGAAGATACTTATTGGAAAGGGCGATAGAGAGAGGGTTTCAGTTACAGAGGCGCACATATAAAGGCCCTGAAGTAGGAAATTAACTAAAAGTAAAGCAGATCAAAGGTCCTGGAAAGCAGAAGCAGAGGATTAAGATGGGACCTAATTAAACTTAAAAACTTTTGCACAGTGAAGGAAACTACAAACAAGATGAAAAGATAATCCTCAGAATGGGAGAAAATAATAGCAAATGAAACAACTGACAAAGGATTAATTTCCAAATCCACAAGCAGCTCATTCAGCTCAATACCAGAAAAACAACCCAATCAAAAAGTGGGCAGAAGACCTAAACAGACATTTCTCCAAAGAAGATATACAGATGACTAACAAACATATGAAAAGATGCTCGACATCACTCATTATTAGAGAAACGTAAATCAAAACTACAATGAGGTGTCACCTCACACCAGTCAGAATGGCCATCGTCAAAAAATCTACAACAATACACGCTGGAGAGGGTGTGGAGAAAAGGAAATCCTCCTGAACTGTTGGGGGGAATGTAATTTATACAGCCACTATGGAAGGCAATGTGGAGATTACTTTAAAAACTAGGAATAAAACTATATGTGACCCAGCAACCTTACTACTGGGCATATACCCTGAGGATACCATAACTGAAGAAGACACATATATTCCGATGTTCATTGCAACTATTTACAATAGCCAGGACATGAAGCAACCTAGATGTTCATCGACAGATGAATGGATAAAAAAGTTGTGGTACACATACACAATGGAATATTATTCAGCCATAAAAAGAAACACCTTTGATTCAGTTCTAATAAGGTGGATGAACCTAGAGCCTATTACACAGAGTGAAGTGAGTCAGAAAGAGAAAGACAAATATCTCATATTAACACATATATAGGGACTTTAGAAAGATGGTACTGATAAACCTATCTGCAGGGCATCAGTGGAGACACAGACATAGACAACAGACTTGTGGACACAGAGAGGGAAGGAGAGCTGGGAGAAATTGAGACAGTGGCACTGCAATATATATATTACCATACGTGAAACCAGACAGCTAGTGGAAATGTACTATATAATGCAGGGAGCTCAAATCTGGTGCTCTGTGACAACTCAGAGGGGTAGGGGGCTCCAGGGGGAGGGGACAGACATATACCTATGGCTGATTAATATTGATATATGGCAGAAACCAACACAATATTGTAAAGTAATTATCCTCCAACTAAAAATAAATTATTTTATTAAAAAGATTAAGTTGGAAGGTGAGTGGGGACAGTGACATCAAGGCCATATTTTTCATGCTAAAGGTTTTTTTAATCCATTTAACAACCAGAATCTATGGAAGTATTTGAGCAAGAGAATTGTATGCTGACATCATTCTTCTTAAAATACCCTCACAGACCAGGGACTTCAGATAAGTAGGGTGTGTGCAAAACCTACAGTTGGGAACCAGTTAGGAGATTAATCTAGCAGTGTAGGCAAGAGGAAAAGGTCCACTAAAGTGTCAAAACTAGAGAGATGTGTAGAGAAGTGAGCAATATTTAGTAAGTAAAACTGGTATCGTTTAATAATGGATTGAATTTTTAGGGTGAGGGAGTGCAAGGTATGAGGAGACTCCTGTGTTTCTGGTTTTTAAAATAGATTGACTATGATGCATTTCATGAGTTAGAGAATAGTGAGAGATAGGCTTAAAGGAAATCCACAGTTGTTGTATATCTCATAAGCCAATGAGATAAACTGCAGAGGAAGTATCCATCAAAAAATAAGGGTGACTAAGAATCAAAACTGGATGGATTTAAAATTTTATTTTATAGATCTACAACGAAGAGATTGCAAAGGATATTGAGAATGAAAGGCAAAGGATATAAGAAGAAAACCAGAAACACATGTCTTTCTAGAAGTTAAGGAGAAAAATTAAATCAAGACAGTAAGTTTGTTCAATGGTGTTAACTGCTTCTGAAAAGTCAAGTTACATTTTTAAAATGTTCAATCAGATTTATTCGGAGGGACTTGTGCATAACTGATTTATATTTGCTTGTGTGTTGATACTTAATAAGGTCGATAAAACTAAATGGCTGATCTCTGAAAAATAATAATTTTTTAGAAGTTTAATTTTCCTTATCAAAGACTTATTTTACTTAATTTCGTATGTCCTGATACAGTTTAATGTAGAAGCATATTTCATGAATGCTAAACACAATTAAAACTTCCCAAATTATATTCCACTTTATTTATCTTATTATTAATACTATTTAATAAAGAGGACCACAAGAATGTACCATGACTTTTAGTAAATGCAAACAAACACATTTTGGCCACAAGGTTTTTTAGTCTTCTAATTTCCAAAGAAGTATGGGATATTTGGGGTTTGTTCCTACCTTGTTATTTATATGAATAAAGCTATGAAGGAAGCTTGTTAACTGTGTTTGACTTGTGCTTTGTTTTTTAGGGTTGTTTAAAAATGCTCATTATGATTGAAGATCTGAATGCTTTAAAGGACTAGACAGTAAAAGCAGAAGGCTGTACTTGGATGGGGTTCTTATAGACACCATTCACACCAGCACATAGACATCCTCTGCCGAGGGCAGTCAAAGCCAGCCCCAGCTTGACAAGAAGAAAGCGGATGTAAGGTGCAAGAGAGACACTTTAGTTTCGGAGAAATAAAACACTGAGGAAGTATTTATTTTCACTAAATGAGCAGAAAGTATAAATTAAGAAGTCATTAACAAAATATATTCTAAGTAGTAGCTAAACATAAAGTAAAACATATGGGACCAATAACTATGAAAATGGACTAAGATGGCATATAAGATCAAGAATTGTAAGAAGCAACAGTATAGTTATGTCACTGGCTATTTCTGTTCTCAGAAATGCCTTTTTTTCTTATAACAGTGGCTGCATCTACCATGAAAGCTAACTGATTTACTTGTTTTTCGCTAAATAAATGGATGAGTGTACTAGCTGTGTGTTCTTGTTTGAGTCAATGATTTGTAACTGAGGTGAGTATAATCATTAAGTCTGAGCTATCCTAATCAGGCATCATTAACCATTGTTTGACCATTACTGCAAGTAGAGACACAGCACACAGGAAAGGTCACATCTAAACTTCAAAAGATTTGTTTTACTCTTATTGGTCCATTCCAATTAGGAGAACAAACAATATGAAAAATGAATCCAGAAATACAACTTCAAATTGCATTTTGACTATTCTTTGTCTGATTATGAATCTCTGATGTTTTTCTTCCTGATAGCTTAGTGGGTAAAGAATCTTTCTAAAGCCTGCAATGCAGGAGACACAGGCGGCACAGGTTCTATCCCTGGGTTGGGAAGAACCGCTGGAGAAGGAGATGGCAACCCACTCTGGTATTTTTGCCTGGAGAATCCCTTGGACAGTGGAGCTTGGTGGGCTACAGTCCAAATCTCTGATCAGAAATACAAAACAAGTAATAAAACTGATCAAAGGTACATGAAACTCAAATCGCTTCCTTCTTCTCTGGGGGTAGAATTAAGAATCAGTGCAAATAAAATGAAAATAAAGGCTATATGGAAGCCCATATATTTGCAAGTCAATCCTTTTTAACGGAGAATGGTCATAGCTCTCAATCTAAATAAGCATTTTTTTTCTTGACTTTCAATTATGGAATATTTGAGCTGGAAAAGACCTTGGAGATCACATACTTAAATTTCTCCACTGTTCACTGAGAGGTCGGCATGTTCCCAATCGAAAAGTCCTGTGGAAAGTCCTGGAGCCCAGCTAAGGCCCAATCAGGAACCGGGGGCGGATCAACCTTTCTAAGGAGACTGGCGTCATGATCTGGCCCAATCAGGTACCGACACGGGGCCCTCAACCACCAATCCCCGTCACAGCCCGTACAAACTACCCAATAGAAGAGAAAACTGGTTAACGCGCGAACTCTGGATATAAAACCCCAGCCCTACCCCCTCACTCTTTGCAGACTCCCTTCCCCGCTTGCCCACGCTGGGGAGTTCTGCCCGAGAGCGATCGCCCAATAAAGGCCTCTACCCACGGTCTTTAGAGGTGGCTCTTTCTTCCCGCGGCGATCTAACATTCACAGGAGGGAATTCCTTTAGCACTAGGGAAAATGAGCTCTCATGCAGTGATTACTTAATAAAAGAATCCAACTCCGGCTCCTGCCCTATCTAGAACTATTTCTCTTATACCACACCGCCACAGTTCAGTAGGGAAAAGGAAAGATAATAAGCAGCCTTTTGAGAGAGGTAAGACCTTAGGCATTTTTGAGTAATAAACCTCTCCTTAACGTTCATAAGAAAGGCAAGATCGGAATCAAAAATTTTACAGCCATTAAAAGTCAGTAATGAAGTATATTTGGGAAGCTTGATGTACTGCAGCTCACGGGGTTGCAAAGTGTCGGACATGACTTAGGGACTGAACAACAATGATGAAGTATATGTACATGGAGTTCAGGACTGAGGTAGGATGTGAAGGAAAGTTTGTAGTACAAATGTGCCGAGTATTGTGAACCTCTGAGAGTTCCTTACTTTCATAAGCATCAGATTCATTTATTCAGTTTTATAAATAAATAGCAATATAATTTTCAAAAGGGAAGATTTCATTTCTCTCTTATTTGTATACTTACACTATAGGTTTTCACTTATTTTTTAAATAGCACTAGGAAAAAAGGTATCACTCTTTTCTCATTTTTTTAAACCCTAAGTATCAGTTGTGTCACATGCATCAGGAACTATAACTACGTGAAGAAACTGAGTATGCAAAGATGAAAAACACAATGCCATGCCTTAAAGATGAGGCTGCTGCTGCTAAGTCGCTTCAGTCGTGTCCGACTCTGTGCGACCCCATAGACGGCAGCCCACCAGGCTCCGCCGCCCCTGGGATTCTCCAGGCAAGAACACTGGAGCGGGTTGCCATTTCCTTCTCCAATGCAAGAAAGTGAAAAGTGAAAGTGAAGTCGCTCAGTCGTGTCTGACTCTTTGCGACCCCATGGACAGCAGCCCACTAGGCTCCTCCATCCATGGGATTGCAGTGGAGGGTAAATGGCTTACTGTGTGTTTAATGAAGGCCCCGTCCCGGGTGGCTAGAACACAGGAATAATGGAGGAAATTAAGGAGACAAGGAGGCATGCTGTGGAGGAGTCAGTGTTGGAAAAGACGTAGGACCCTGAAGGCTTGTGTGTTTATCAACCTTTTGAGAGAGGCAAGGACTTTTTTTTTTTTTAAAGAAAAGTTAAGAGGCCTGGAAGCTCCCAGTTTCTTTCAGTAGGAAGAATCTTCTGAAGACCTCTTTAAGGGAGATAACCACTAATGCCTAAGCTTTAACTTAATGAAGAAACCAACCTGTAAAGGAACTAATGAAAAAAAACTGGGAAATTCCTTATGATGTGAGAGTTCTCTTAATCCATGTCCTCCACTTCAACCCTATCTGGCTTCATAGTGTATTAAATATTTGTAGGCAGTAAACCAAAGATTGGATAATACATATAGTTTAATAAAAAGTGGCAATGAAGTACACCTAACACAAAGATGAAAATAAGATTTCAATAGGTATAAAGTAAAACATGCAAGATGATAAACATATTCAATGCAATATACCTTTTAATCAATAAGAACTACAACTAATAAAAATTATTTGGTACTATTTCAAAAACTCTCTTGATAAACATGAGCCTAACGCTTTGATCAATAATTGCTATTATAGTTTAGCATTCTGACCTAGTTTGGTTTTTATATTATACCTAGTTGTTCCTATATAAAGTTAAATTTATTGTTGCCCCTACATAATTTTGTAAATAAGATGGAAGTCTCAAAGGTTTTAATTATCTCAGTTAAATAGGAGTTACTAGTTTTTCTAACACTAATACTTGAATTCTAATTATCTTTCCAAATAGGGCTTTGGAGTTTTTCATCTGAATTCACTGTTCTAGGAGATGGTCTGGAAATTGTCCCTTTATGAGGCTATGTGCTGGGGTTTAGTATTTATGCAAAAAAATACAAAATGATTTAGGAAGCAGTTAGGTAATAAGCTGGTTTAGCTAAAGTCTTCTGAAGCTTAATAGACATCTTCAAAATAAACTAAGAAAATAAAATTTCTCATTATCATTTTTTTCCTCAAATTCACAGAACGATCATTTTGCTATATGCCCTACAGTTTTTAAATGATAATAGAAAATCTCTTACCACAAATTTGAGGATTACTGAAAACTAAAATCCATAGATTTCTCATTACTGTTCCTTTCCTCAAATTTCCAGAATGTTCATGTTATTAAAAGCCGAAGAGCTTTGCAATGACTATAGGAAGTATCTAATTACTAATTTTAAGGATTACTTAAATCACATCCGCCATTAACTTTTACAAGAAAACTCAGGATAGTTCTTTTAGTATACCATTTCAGCTAAGTGGGTAGAATATNTTCTCATTACTGTTCCTTTCCTCAAATTTCCAGAATGTTCATGTTATTAAAAGCCGAAGAGCTTTGCAATGACTATAGGAAGTATCTAATTACTAATTTTAAGGATTACTTAAATCACATCTGCCATTAACTTTTACAAGAAAACTCAGGATAGTTCTTTTAGTATACCATTTCAGCTAAGTGGGTAGAATATTAAAAAAAAAAACACACACACACAACCCTTAATCTGCTGGTATATGTCCTCACAGATATACAATAACTATGGTGAATAAACTTCCAATGTATGTTGTTCTTTGAGTAGAGATGGTCAGTGGACTATCTGCGACATACACAAATTTCCCAGTTTAAGTAGTTGAGAAGCACAGGAAAGAAATTGTAGTGCTGTATGCTGGAGAGGAGAAGCATAACTTTTTACAACTTTCAGAATATAACCTACATGAGAGCAAAGCGAAATGTCAAAAGGAGCAAACAGAAGCCCATAAAGAGAAACACAGTGTGGGTTGGGACACGTCCTCTGAGGCCAAGTAACCAACCCTAAAGCACACCAAGGTTCCTTTGTGCCCCTGCAGTTCCTTCTTTTTAATCAAGGGTGGAGTCTGATTTTTACCATCTCAGCAAATTCATGGTAGGGACACCTCACACGGTCCGGATGCCAGTGGATGAGATGAAACCCATTAGTCCAAGATGTAAAGGAAACTGAGTGACATGCAGCCTTCCCTTCCGTCAGGATTGTGATGGTGTCGCTTGGTCTGGTCTGAAATCTCAGTCCCATAATTTGTTTCATTTAAATCCACAACATGTATAGGTCCTCTTATGACGATAGCGCAAACTCGAAAATATCTTAAGTTGTATGCATTAATCCAAATCTCTTAATGTTTCTTGCCAAGCTGCAGGCTACTGTCACCAACTTAGAATCATTCTACCTCTCAGGACTCAGAGCTCAGGCTTAAAGTGTCTCCCCAGAGTGAAAACCTGAATCAAGCTGTGACTGCCTGCAATCCCCCTTTCACTAGGCACCAGGGCTCAGTAGAGAGAACCCTTCCTCACCTCTCATTTCTGACACTGATGGTAGAAATGAAACAGATTATTTTTCTAGTTATCAAAAAACTACTCAAAAAAAAGTTTGTGTTCATTCAAAGCTACAGAAGAAATCGTGACTTGGATATTTGAAACATTCTGAAAAACTGTTTGAGTCAAAAATTACATCCCATTTTCATTATACACTAAATATTTTTTTTTGCTCCCCAAAGGCAAAATCAACAGAAAAATGTGTTTTGGGGACTACTTTACTTCTATGCTGACTGAATACCTTATAATGCAATATAACGCTTCATTAGTCATTTTGCAATGAATAAAGTTTTTAGAGTAGAATAAGGTAGACATCACAGGAAAATGAAAAAAAATCTGTATTTCAAGCTGTTACTTTTATTTTTGCTTTGCAATTACAATGCAGACATTTTGTCAAATGTCCTCAGGGTCCTCAGTTTGACAAATGGTATTTTGCTCTCTATTCTCTAGGATATTTTAACCTTTTCCATTGTTCTAAAATATATCATTCATAAAAGGAGAATACTAATAGAAAAAAATGTGTCACACAAAAGAAATAACAAAGCCACCAATTCAAACTAGTTTAAACAGTAAGGCTTCCTGACAACCTGTCAACATCATTATAACTGATGGTTTTGTTACAAACCTAAGGGAGTGTTTTGTGGTAAATCTGAAGATGACATGCGCAGTTCAACTACCTCTTTCTTCACCTTTCCTCTGGTCTATCTCCCCCTTCCCCCAGAAAAACCAAGGTAATTAAGCAAGGTTGTAATTCTAATTATCAAATAGCTGTTGAATCAAATGACAGTTTTTTCAGTGAAGATTTGATGTAATAAGCATATAAAGAAGTTCCACACTAAGCAAGCTTTCTACTAAAAGTGGATCATGTAACAACGACAACAACAACAAAAAAATGCAGAAATCAAACGAACGGCTTACAATGAATCAAAATGCACATTTTACCTTCTCAGTCCATCAGGGCAGGGCACTCACAGTATCTACCATTCACTGGAAAATGTTCAAACTAAGGGCCCTGGACAGGACTGTAAACTCCACAGCAAGTCATCACTGCCAAGTACCACTAGGTCACACCAGTGAAAAAACCCTGAAAACTCCTCTTTGTAGAGTTTCCAGAAATGTTTAGCTTTTCTGGAATTTCAAATAAATGTTATTAATTTCAAGAAATAACTTTAAATAACTCACTGTCAGAGGAGAGAGTGATAAATGAAACTAAGGAAAAAAATACACCGAGCTTGGAAATGTCCTCATGAAAATAACAATTTCCAGGTTAACACCACACACTTCTGTTTTGGTGGTATTCTTGACTTGTCTGAATCCTTAACTTCAAAACTTTATTTAGTATTCCCCACATCTAGCTAAAGAGAAAGTTCATTGTTTAAGAGTTCTCTTTAATCCTTCTGTCTTTATCTGGTCTGTAACAGCTTTAAAATGAGCCCATCAGAGTAGCCTTAATACTTTGTAATGGATAACCTGTTGTGACATCATCTGAAATGACTTGACTTATACTAACTAATTTATCTACATTTCTGCATCACAGAGGTCAATTTCTTCCTTTCTTATTGATCATCTTATTCAACCAGCATTCAGACTTTATACTAAAGTATGCATTCATTCATTCTACATTAGCTCTTTGGCTTATTACAGACTTCATGGAAAGATCAGCTTACCTGGTACACATCATCTCGTGGACCTGCAGCTCCCAACAGGCATTTCATAGACTTTTGGGTTGTATAGTATTTAATCTCTGCTGTGGCCTTAAGGATTCCATCACAGTAGACATCAACATTGACAGAGCCAGCAGGAAAATCTGTGAAACACAAATAAGAGGAGCTGAGTATATAAAGGCATGTACCATATTATTACATCTCTTAGAGAACACAAAGTGAGGTTTTAAGAATTCATAACAATTTTACTAACTTTTAACATGAAATTGTTTTCTTTTTTATCCTTAGCAATTAGAAATCACAAAACAAAATGTATACTTTGGCACTTAATTGTTTAAAAAAACTTAACAGATAAAAACATACATTAAAATTATAATAAAAACAAAGCAATAAATCTTTTCTCCTTACCCTCTAACCTCCATTTTTTTGAGTAATCTATAATCATTTCTATGTAATATTTCAGAATTTAGAACAGTAACATTATTCATTAAACGTTAGGCATTTGTTACTAATGAGAAAGAAAGTTCCCACTAATTTTTGGAAAGTTTCTTAAAATTGCTTGGTAAAAGAAAGAGTAGAGTTGATTGAAATTACAAAAACTTTTATTCAACTGATTACAATGAAAAACCCTCAGGAAGGGAAGTTTTAGTACCCTTTTACTTAAGTGTCATTTATACCAACCATTCAGCCTTTTTGTGAACAAGCTGCTCAAAGTGACTGACTGACACACTGCATTGTAAATTCTGCTGTAACACATCAACAAATAAACAGTTACCGAGATAGCATATTGAAAAGCAGAGACATTACTTTGCCAACAAAGGTCTGTCTAGTCAAGGCTATGGAATTTCCAGTGGTCATGTATGGATGTGAGAGTTGGACTGTGAAGAAAGCTGAGCACCAAAGAATTGATGCTTTTGAACTGTGGTGTTGGAGAAGACTCTTGAGAGTCCCTTGAAGGAGTAAGCGTCTTTTAATTTCATGGCTGCAATCACCATTTGCAGTGATTTTGGAGCCCCCAAAAATAAAGTCTGACACTATTTCCACTGTTTCCCCCATCTATTTCCCATGAAGTGATGGGACCAGATGCCATGATCTTCAATTTCTGAAAGTGGAGCTTTAACCCAACTTTTTCACTCTCCTCTTTCACTTTCATCAAGAGCCTTTTTAGTTCCTCTTCACTTTCTACCATAAGGGTGGTGTCATCTGCATATCTGAGGTTATTGATATTTCTCCTGGCAATCTTGATTCCAGCTTGTGCTTCTTCCAGCCCAGCATTTCTCATGATGTACTCTGCATGTAAGTTAAATAAGCAGGGTGACAATATACAGCCTTGACGTACTCCTTTTCCTATTTGGAACCAGTCTGTTGTTCCACGTCCAGTTCTAACTGTTGCTTCCTGACCTGCATACAGGTTTCTCAAGAGGCAGGTCAGGTGGTCTGTATTCCCATCTCTTTCAGAATTTTCCACAGTTTATTGTGATCCACACAGTCAAAGGCTTTGCTGTAGTCAATAAAGCAGAAACAGATGTTTTTCTGGAACTCTCTTGCTTTTTCGATGATCCATCAGAAGTTTAAGCATTAGTTTTACTTTATCTCCTGAAGAGGTTACAGGACCTCTCACAATATTGCTTAGGGAAATTTGAAGCCAAAATAACAATCTTAGATTTAACTAGATCAAGAAGCTGAAGCTCCTCTTCTCATATTGCTTGACCAGGCACTTAACTTACATTATATAAAAAAAAAAATGTAGAAAAGTTCTCCCTTCCAAAAGTAAGTATTCATCCAATAGAGAATGTAACAGAAATCTCAAAAAACTGGGAGCAGTAAAGTATACCTCATCAGCTACAGCTATGTGTGCATCTAGTTAAGGGGTTCTGAAGTTACTGGAGTGAAATGAAATCAATTTCAGTAGATTTCACAAAGACAATTTTGAAAGCAAATATTGGTTTTGTCTATCAGAAAACAAATCAGGAGTTTTACGATGGGATGTTAACCTTTTGAAAAGTCAGATGATAAATCATGAAAGATATGTGGTAAGAATATTGCTTGGTATAGGATATTTAAAATACTCTAATTTGTTTAGAATTTAACATGAGAATAAACTGATATATTCCTGATGTCTTGAGTCATTAGTTGACTCAAAATTTTACCATTAGATCAATTGATAATAATGTTGATTTTAGAGAAATCCTCCAAAGAGATGCCATTTGAAGTACTGCTTTTGCTGTATACACTTTCATATCTATTGAATGCCATTTATTCAATCAAGACCTAATTACTGTTTCCACTGATAAATCAGGACGAACTTTGATGGCTTCCTCTGGTAGAAAGACCCTCCTTAGTAACATATTAATTGAATTGGCTTTTTCGTGACCAGTACTCTGTGGTCACTGTGATGTCTATATTGTATAGCTATTCAGTAAAAATAAAAACCCATTAATTTAAAGACTCAACAGAAGAGAGGGAAAGTGAGTTCTGTTGTTTACTATCTAGACAAAGTAGGCAAGTGACATCTAACACCAGAATTACACACAAATGCAGGTCAAGGTCACCAAACTAAGGACGCTTATGAGAGTCACTTACGAAGATAAAAAAGGACATGGAAGGAAAAGATGGAACTCCCTACCTCCATCAGACATAGATACATAATAAAATGTACTTATAGAGGAGCAATGGTTAAAAAGGAACTGTATTTAAAATTTAAATATCAAGTTCTAGGCCATTCAAGAATCTCTGACAACCCTCTCTGTCTCCACTATTTAAGTGGTCTATCCTTCCAGGTGGGGCTTCCCTAGTGGCTCAGATGGTAAAGATTCTGCCTGCAATGCGGGAGACCCAGGTTTGATCCCTGGGTCAGGAAGATCCCCTGGAGAAGGGAAAGGTTACCCACTCCAGTGTTCAGGCCTGGAAAATTCCATGGATGGAGGAGCCTGGTGGGCTACTGTCCATGGAGTCACAAGAAGTCAGATGCTACTAAGTGACCAACACACACACACACACATACACACACATCTTTCCAGGGGAGGAACAAACTAATTTATGGGAAATATAATCCAAAGGTATTTCTGAACATCAGAACTATATTCACTATTTCCATAAAATATATATATTTCACAAATCCATTAACTTAATAGCTTTTTGCTTTCTATTTTCCTTTGTCTGAGAAGCTGTGTTCCTTTATTAACCAAATCTAGCACTTTACAACATAGTAAACTTTGAATCAATCCACATAAAGCTTCTATAGGAACAGAAATAAACATAACACTTTTGATTGGAAATTATTATTAAATAAATATTGGTGGCTTCAAAATCTTAGTCACACCTAAAAATTACCACCAATTTAATACATGTCAAAACCATCTTCCTGAAGTATGATATTTAGAATAATTTCTTAACAGTTATTTTTCTAAGTATGTTCACCATACTTAGCACATCCTAAAGTATTTCCTTGTTTTTTAAGTGAAATATGAAATTATAATTTACATTATTCAGAACATAGCTTCTTAATTAATCAAGAAATTCTATCTCTTTGTGGATACTTTTTCCTTTTCTCCTTTGCTTTTCACCTCTCTTCTTTTCACAGCTATTTGTAAGGCCTCCCCAGACAGCCATTTTGCTTTTTTGCATTTCTTTTCCATGGGGATGGTCTTGATCCCTGTCTCC
>SJYT01044592.1:0-44535 GCA_006410635.1 Cephalophus harveyi | reverse complement strand
CCCCTTTTCTTCCCCCCCCCCCCCCCCCCCCTGCTTAAATGAGACAGAAAGGCTAGAGGGGGCTCCCTTCCTCAGGTAGGATGAGACTCTGGTAAAGTGTTTCCCCTGAAAAGTAGACCTTTGTTATAGAGAACACATGGAGAGTATTTCCCCTTGATTATGCATCCTCTGACCCAGCAGAATCTTCCAGATCTTTCTCAGATCTTCACTGTGTGAATCTGATGGGATTCCTGGAGATAAATTCCACAAAATTATAGGTGCCTCATAAGACAACTCAGTGGTAAAAAGTCCATTCACCTGTCAATGCAGGAGACTCAGGTTTGACCCCTGGGTTGGGAAGATCCCCTGGAGATGGGAATGGCAACCCACCCCAGTATTTTTGCCTTGACAATCCCATGGACAGAGGAGCCTGGTGGGCTACGGTCCACCGGGTCACAAAGAGTCGGACACGACTGAGCACACAGCACACGTAAGACGGCAGCCTCCAGGGCTTTCTTACTTTCAAGCTAGCTCACACTTAGCATTCAGCAGTTCACGAGAATCACCATTTACGTGTTCTTACCAGATTATGGCTCCAGAGACTTCTGCTCCAGGCAAGCAGATCTGAGACATCACTCTAGATTTACCTTTCTCTCCACAGGTTGTAATGGTTGTTTGCCCTCCAACTTCAGTTCTCCAGCGAGTTCAAGAAAAGTCACTGATTTTCAGTTTGTTCAATTTTTTCTTGTTGTAAGAATGGGAGTGGTAATTTTCAAGCTCTTTACGAGTCATGGCTGAAACCATTAGTCTAAGCATTGCTTTTAAAACCTTTGTTTTCATTATGTATTCATGCATACATCCTGCATTGTAACGTAAAATGTAGTTCTTGCTAGGGTTCAAAAATTTTTAAGAAACAGTACCACGAGGCAGAGAAAGTAAGACTCTGGGGCCATTTCTGCTGAGCCATGTCCCATCCGTAGTCCCATACTTATTCATGGAACTATCCTATATATTGTTACATAACAGGCAACATTTTCTAAGAAAATCTATCATTAACTTACAGAACACACTGGTTGAAAAAAAAAAGAGTTGGAGAGGTTTAATTAGCATAACTGGTAAATAATAGTTTATTTATTTTTTACTATAAATTAGTTGTTCAATCAAATAGATAATATTATAGTCATATATCTTGGAAATTACGGAATAACAGTTTTCTATTTTTCTGAAAAACATCTGAAATTTGACATTTTATTCTTTCCACTGCTCTCAGCTACTAAGTAAACTGAACATAAAATCTTAATGTGAATAATTTTATTTGACATTTTCATTTGGTATTTGGGAAGTATTATCTCAGTACTTCTTAATTTGCAATACTGATTTTTCTGTAGTGATTTTAGTCTAACTAGATTTACCTTAACTTCTAAACTAATTATAAGTTACTGTTCATTAAATCATCTTAAAAATATGACATAAGGAACTAAGAGGCTATGGAAGAAAAGCAAAAGAAACAGAATTCTTTCTCACTTCACTTCTGCATGTCCTTGTCCATGACAGAAAGCAGTGTCTAAGATGTTTATAGAGTCTTCCCTTTCGATAATCCAACTCTGATCTAAGCTGTGTGAGGATATCCACAGAAGGGACACATACTTTATACAACACAACAGAAAAGATTTGTAAATGCTCTGTAATGGATTTCACTAGAGTTATATTCTAAAAAGAAAACAAAAAAGCTCTGGATGCGTTTGACATACTCTTTAATTTTTTACTACATTTCTGAATTCATAATAAGATTGAATATCTTTGTACTTAAAAATACTTAAATTCACATTTATAAAGTTTTATTCTCTGATTGTAAAAGGACACCATAAAGTTAAAAAACCAGCAGGTCCTACATTTATATCAAAACATTCAGAAATTAATATATTAGATTTTGATTTTAGTACAATTATCGAGACAAGTCTGTATATTTTACCTGCAATTTTAAATCTGATACAATTTATCATCTTGAAGCAAACTTGGATAATAAATGGTTAGGTTCATAATTTAAAAAGGAAAAGAGGGGAGATTGTATATAGATATGGTACCAAGATGATAAAATAGTGAAAAAGAACTATGCTTTCCAAACAAGCAAAAACATACTCAGGGGCATGGCAGAAACAAAAAACAAAAAAAGAAGAAAATTACAAATGAAAATCCAAATGTTGGCTCATCCTGTTACAATAAAGTGAACGATTTTAGTTCCCTGATTTAATAGCTAACATTTAAAGTGCTCTTTGCTGACACAGTTAAAAGTACATTATATTACTGCCTGTCATTTCACCACATGGTACACAGGCTAATTTCTCATAATTCACACATTCATGCTTTTGCAAACTCGGATTAATAATAACAGCCTTGGATGTGTGAAAGCTAAACACAGGAAACACCTGCAGAACAATATTAGTTTCTGTAGAGAAGTGAAACCATTTACCAGAAATTTATTGAAAGAAACTCAGAATGATGTTTTATATTTATTAAAGCATAAAAAAATTTCTTACCTAAAGCTTTCATACTCCAGACACTTTTATTCCAGAGGGCTGGCTGTGTTCTAATGCATTTACTATTTGATGTAAATTCAACCTCCACAGCATCACTGGTTACTTCATCTCTCAAAATAATAAATATTTCGCCAGGATTCTATATGATGAAAAATATAACTTAATTAGGCATTTGAAAAGTTTTCATTAAAAAACCAAATACACTTATTAGTGATAAAGGTCCAACATGTAATTAGTGTAAAGAACTCATCTGCCAGGCAGGAGACCCAGGTTCGATCTCTTGGTGGGACAGATCCCTTGAAGGAGGAAATGGCAATCCACCTCAGTATTCTTGTCTGGGAAATCCCACAGATGGAGGAGCATGATGGGCTACTGTCCATGGAGTTGCAAATGTAAGACACAACTTAGGGACTAACTAAGCCACCACCACCATCGTGTCCACAGTTTCAGCCATACTCATCAATGAAATAGGTAAAGGTGAGCCTCACAAGATTTTAAGTTTATCAACTTATGTCTGGTGAATATTTATTTTTCCCTAGCACCATATTTTGGAAATGAATCGACTGAGTTCATAGCTGCTCCCTTTTCCTTTCACCTCTTCCCTGTGTGAGAGGTTCTATGCAGGGAATGTAATTCAATTGCTAAACAAATTCTTCCCCCCCATCCCCAAATCCCTTTCTTTAACCTTTCTAGGACTTGGTGTATTTATCTATAAATAAGAGGATTGAACATGTTTAGCTTTAAGACCTCTTATACTTTAAATATGATTAATTGGTTTGAGTGTCTAATACAGTTGACTCTTGAACAACATAACTGTTAGGAGCACCTACTGGCCCTCTGCACAGTGGAAAATCCATATAAGATTGATAGTACACCCTCTGCAACAGCAGTATCCTGATTCAACCAACTGCAGATCATGTACTGGGGTATTTACTACTGAGAAAAATCCATGTATAAGTGGACCCATGCAATTCAAAACCCCTATTGTTCAAGGGTCAAGTGTATTGTTAATCTTACCAATAAGAGATTCTTTTGTTACTCTTTGTGATGAATACCAATGAAGGCTGTTGGGTTGACTAGAGGTTATAAATCCAGAAGTTTCAAGATTTTATTAAGGTGGAAAAGCTAGGGAAGCCCAAATCTATGTATATAAGATTCAAATTGCCAACATCTGTTGGATCATAGAAAAAGCAATAGAATTCTTGAAAAAAAATATGCATTTCTGCTTCATTGTCTGTATTAAAAACATTGACTGTGTGGATTACAACAAACTGTGGGGAATTCTTAAAGTGATGGGAATACCAGACTACCTTCCCCGCTTCCAGAGAAACCTGTATGCAGGTCAAGAAGAAACAGTTAGAACCGGACATGGAAGGACTGATTCAAAATTGGGAAAGGAGTATGTCAAGGCTGCATATCATTACCCTGCTGATTTAACTTATATGCAGAATACATCATGTGAAATGCTGGACTGGATGAAACAGAAGCTGGAATCAAGATTTCCAGGAGAAATATCAACAATCTCAGATATGCAGATGCTACCACCCGAATGGCAGAAAGCAAAGAGGAACTAAAGAGCATCTTGATGAAAATAAAAGAGAGTGAAATATCTGGCTTAAAATTCAACACTCAAAAAACTAAGATCATAGCATCTGGTCCCATCACTTCATGGCAGATAGATGGGGAAGAAATGGAAACTGTGACAGATTTTATTTTCTCGGGCTCCAAAATCACTGCAGAGAGTGACTGCAGCCATGAAATTAAAAGATGCTTGCTGCTTGGAAGAAAAGCTATGACAAACCCAGTCAGTGTATTAAGAAGCAGAGCCACCACTTTGCTGACAAAGGTCCATATATAGTCAAAGCTATGGTTTTTTCAATAGTCATGTACGGAAGTGAGGGTTGGACCATAAAGAAAGCTGAGCGCTGAAGAATTGATGTTTATGAACTGTGGTGCTGGATAAGACTCTTGAAAGTCCCTTGGACAGCAAGGAGATTAAACCAGTCAATCCTAAAGGAAACCAACCCTGAATATTCATTGGAAGCATTGATGCTGAAATTGAAGCGCCAATACTTTGGCCACCTGATGGGAAGAGCTGACTTATTGGAAAAGACCCTGATGAGGGAAAGATTGAGGACAGGAAAAGAAGGGGATGACAGAGGATGAGATTGTTGGATGGCATCACAAACTCAATGGACATGAGTTTGAACAAATTCCATGAGACAGATGAAGGACAGAGAAGCCTGGTGTGATGCAGTCCAGGGGGTTGCAAAGAGTTGGACGTGACTTAGCGACTGAACAACAACTACAAAGATATTGTTATTGGGTTATTGAAAAACATTTTTGAAAAAAAAAAAAAAAAAAACCTGAGAGAAAACTAAGGATAAGAAGATTGGATTTAATACAGAGAAAAGGAAGGGATAAACATCTTTTGAGCATCTGTTTTATACTGGGTTTTCCAGGTGGAACAGTGGTAAAGAATCCACCGGCCAATTCAGGAGATGTAAGAGACATGGGTTCAATCCCTGGATCAGGAAGATTCCCTGGAGGAGAAAACGACACCCCACTCCAGTATTCTTGCCTGGCAAATTCCAGGCACAGAAGAGCCTAGTGGGCTACAGTCCATGAAATCACAAAGAGTTAGACATGACTGACTGAGGATGCATTCATGTATTTTATACTGGCTAATCACTTTTTATATAAAGCCATTTTCTTTAATCCTAACCAAAACACACACACACATACCTCAAAAACCAATATGGAAGGCTATTATATTTCTATTTTAAGACGAGAGTAATGAATACAAAGATTTACATTCTGAAAATCAATCAGAATTATTTAAATTAAACTCTGTACTATTGTTTACATGATGCTGATTTAGCCTTCAAAATAACAAAAATTAAATATATTTTATGATTATCTCAGATATCACCTTTCAAAGGCTTTCTTCAAAGTCAAACTGAATTTCAGTCTTTCACAAAATAAACAGGAATCCCATTTATAAGCTCTTATAAAACTGTGTTTACCCAAAAGTCATTAATTTCAAAGTTCTCTTATTTAAATATTATTTCCCTAAGCATAAATCACCCACCAATAAAACTTACAGTTTTAATGCTCTGTACTATGGGGTTTTTACAAATATGTTGATGTTAAAAAAAATCATTTCAGCTGATACACATCTACCTCTGGCATTTTTCCAGCACAGTCTAATGCTCCCAAGTATTTGTCCACAGGATATTTTGAACTAAATTTCTCTACATCAATTAAATTGCACTTTGAGAAAAGATCCCATGAGTCCACCTACTGCTCTGGCTTCACACATCCGACCTATGGGAAATGCTTCTGTTTCTCTGCCTATGCCTCCTCATGCACTACTTCATCTGAGTCTGAGGTCAGTAACTGGAGCTCCTTCCGATCCTCACGCCTGCCACTTCCTTTTCAGAGACCACACTTCCAAGGCAGTTCCTTAGTCCCTCACTTGCTCACATCTGTCTCCTTACTTTGCAGCTTTAATGACTTCCCATTTTCACTCTGGCTCAAATCCAGCTTCAAAGTCCTTTGGTGTTTTCTTCTATTTGTTCATCCCTTCCTGTAAAACTCTGACCTCTCGCCTTCTAAATTTAGTAAACCCGACCATCCTCTCCTGGTGTATATTCAGCCAGCAACTCATCCTCATTTGTGGGTGCTCACCTGCCCTGCTGCGCTAAGTCGCTGTAGTCATGTCCGACTCTTTGCGATCCTATGGACTGCAGCTTGCCAGGCTCCTCTGTCCATGGGGTTCTCCAGCAGGAATACTGCAGTGGGCTGCCATTTCCTCCTCCAGGGGATCTTCCCGACCCAAGGATCGAACCCATGTGTCTTAAGTCTCCTGCATTGGCAGGTGGATTCTTTACCACTGGCGCCACCTGGGAAGCCGGGTGCTTCCATGGCTGCTTCTTATTCACCAGATTCTGTCCCACCTTTCAACCATCTCCAGAGAAGAAGTCTAAACAAAAGATCAGCACACTGACCACCCCTGGAGGCACTAACACCACTGACACTGGGACAAGCTCCAAGGGCATGTAATCTCTGAAGATGCACAGAACCTGCACTTGTTTTAATGTTCTGCTATCACATCTTGAAATGCTTAATAATTAGAACGGGGGTCTCTACCTTTTCCTTTTACACTGCTGCTGCTGCTAAGTCGCTTCAGTCGTGTCCGACTCTGTGCGACCCCATAGATGGCAGCCCACCTGGGCCCTGCTAATTAGGAAGCCGCTTCTATTTGCACATATTGTTGGCATGCTCTTGAGTTCCTACTCTCCCTCCATTTCCTCATACTTACCCTGTTCACCAAGGTCTATCTCAGGTTTCACGTACAACTTCCAAAGGGATCATAAAACACTTGACACGTGTACTCATCATTTGAACCTTTCTAAGTCATGCCCTCGGGTCTTAATAAGTTTGTAATGTCTGTGTTGAGGCTTCCCAGACAGATTTTAAACACCCTGAAGGTATTTTTATTTTTTATATCATTTTGGCATCTTGTAAGAATGAGGTACATAAGAGGTACTCTGGGGAAGTCCCTGGTGGTTCTAGGTCAAGACTTCACCTTCCAACGCAGGGGGTGTGGGTTGGGGAGTTAGGATCCCATGTGACTCACAGCCAAAAAACAAAAACAAAAATACAAGCAATACTGTAACAAATTTAATAGACTTTAAAAATGGCCCAAATAAAAAACATCTTTAAAAAAAACTGAAGAGGCAATCTATATGTATTTTCAAATTGAGATGGAATAAGCCTATAAAAATATGACTTTTTTTTTTTTTTTTTTACATTGAGCAAGCATTATTCCTTATCCCCCTCAGGACTCACAGCTTCATCTGCTTCTTGCATCTCCATGCTCAAAGGGGGCTGCTGAGGAGGGAAGGCCTGCACTCATCCAGCCCTGTTCTTCATTATTATGAAAGTGAAAATAGTGAAAGTGTTAGTTGCTCAGTCGTGTCTAACTTTTTGCAGCCTCAGGGGCTGTAGCTCACCAGGCTCCTCTGTCCATGGAATTCTCCAGGCAAGAATGCTAGAGCAGGTTGCCATTCCCTTCTCCAGGGGATCTTTCAGACCCAGGGACTGAACCCGAGGCTTCTGCACTGCAGGCAGATTCTTAATTGTCTGAGTCATTGGGGAAGACTTAATTATTATGGACATCTTAATTAAAGCTACAATTACATGGACATATTTAATTCAATGGAGGAAATATTAGGACACTCAAATGGTCATAAATTCAGTTTTCTCAGAAGATGCTATTTTGCTCTCAATCTAACTTCTTTGTTTACACCTTATCTGGCTCTGAGCATTCAAATTGAGAAAGTGTTATAATAATAATCACTACCAAACTCTCTAGATTTGCTGCATTGTAAACAAACCCTGAGACCTCACCAAAAGGGCTGGAACTTTGTATGCAGTACAACACATCGGTAGCGGAGTTTCTAGATTGTCTCGGGGTGGGTGCCCTTCTAGACTTTAATGAATTGTTAAGCAAATGTAACAAAGGATTTTGATCCTCGTGGATCATATTGGCTTACTTTGACTTGTGCATCCAGGCCAATGGCTCTTTTCATATATTCATAATTAATAGGAAGTAGCTCTACAAGCACAGTTGCACGGACATGGGCCTTATTAAGCCAGCACTGTACAAGTCCCTGAAGCTGACCCTGACCTGACCTGTGACGGCAGAGCAAGGATTAGGTCATGGCAACGGTTCCAAATTTGGCTGCTAATTCTCACCTTGGAGAATCACCTGGGAAGCTTTTAAAACTCTCAATGTCCAGGCCAAAACTCAGACTATTTACATCTGAATCTCTAACCTTAGGATTCAGACATTTTTGCTTTGTAAAACCTCCCCAGGTCATCCCTATACGCTGCTTAATTTGAGAAATACTTGATTAAAGGGAGAAAAACCACCTTTCGGTCATTGTAAAACCTTACCACTGAAGGGATAATGTTCACAACATTGACATTTTAGGCAGTGACACACACAATAATCTTTTGCTGATTTTACTGTTATGTTTCAATTAAATCATAGGACCCGACTTTAAGTTAAGGTTGGTTATCAAGATCTAATGTGTGATTTGATGTCAGAAATAAGTGGGCGGTGCTGGTAGTTTCTGTGTATTGTTTTAAATTGTATTCACTGCCAAGGAGTGAATAGGAAGCCGCTAATCTCAGATGTTTTTGTAGCTTCCCCATGGGCCCTGCTAAGAGTCCTTCATATATTCTCAGAGTTTCTCTAGATTCACTGGTTATGTAATCTGTGATCTGAACAGATTTGGGTTTGGAGACTCATATTATGGTTGCAGACACAGACATATACATCAGTGAAGGTCAAATAAAATGAAGGTCTTTACCAGGGGATGTGCCATGCTCTAGGACTCAGGAAAACAAGTCAATGGAATTAATATAGCTATAATTGCTGATAAAGCCATTTAAAAGGTTTGTGTGTGTGTGTGTGTGTGGTGATACTATAAGTTTAAGAATTAAATTTGCTCAAAAATCAACAAGTAACCAGTCTTATATGAACAGTAGCTATGGAAGAATAACATAAACATCAAGAAATATATATAACTATATGAAAGGAAGTAAGAGGTTCGGGGTGGAGGAAAGCTGAGATTGCAGCAGATTCTATCAAAAGGAAGGGAAAATGCCATATTGAAGTCCTGCCTACACAGATAAGACACGATAAAAATAAGCTCCTCTTAGCTGCTCTTGTGAATGGAAGAAGCAATGGAGAGGCCATTACTGACCCATGACTGGGGCTCCAGGAGAGGCAGGAGGCATTTAGAGCAAACCACAGTATTTCTGAAAGGGCCATTGAGGAAAACACTCAAAGGATCCCTCTTAAAGCATCAGGTCAAATCCATTAAAAAATTATCCAGTGATTGGATTACTGCTTAGACATGATGCCTCTCTAACAAGAAGGGCTTCCCAGGTAGCGCAAGTGGTAAAGAACCCTCCTGCCAACGCGGGAGACGTAAGAGAAGTGGGTTTGATCCATGGGCTGGGAAGATCCTCTTCCCAACTCCAGTATTCTGTGGCAACCCACTCCAATATTCTTGCCTAGAGAATTCCATGGACAGAGGAGCCTGGCAGGCTACAGTCCATGGGGTGGCAAAGAGTCAGACACAACTGAAGCAACTTAGCTCAGCATAGCACAGCTCTAACAAGTGATCACAGAACTGCCCGGGCTGCAGACAAGCCTCTGAAGAAGAGCACTGCCTCCCTGAATGCCATTCCTAGGATGATTTGAAGGTGACCTATTACTGAGAGGCATGAATGTATTTTCTATCCTCTGGTGCAGGATTTAACCTTGACACTACTGACATTTTGGGACCAGAGAAGTCACTGCTGTGGGGAACACCCTGTGCACTATGGGATTTTTAGTAGCATCTCTGGCTTCTACTCAGCAGATGCCAGGAGCAACCCCCAGTTATGACAAACTTGTCTATAGACTTTGCCAGATATCTTCTTGGGAGAGACAGCCAAATCACTCCCAGATGAGAATCATTGCTCTGAGGGAATTTTCCTGAGAAATTAATGAAATTAGGACTTTGGGGGTAAATACACATCAAAGGGAAAAGAAGCTAGCAAACAACAGACCAGGTTCAGTTCTGGTTTAGATGTTATTTCAATGGGAGAATGCCTCCCAAGTGGATAATTCATCAGGAACAAAATTGGGTAAGATTGCTTTGAACAATGAACTTGTTTGGAAGACTTAGAACTCACTGATTTCATATCTCTCATGATATATTACCCCATACAAGACACAATCAAGAGGAATATGCTAGAAAAGCAAGTATCTTGGCCCATAAAAAAACAACAAAAAGTTTAACAAACAGTAAAACAGAAAAAAGATTGCTAATCCTAGAAAAGGGAAAAGAAGAGGCTGAATTAAGCAGATTTAAACTGTTAAGACCCATTTAGGTGTTTCTTAAAAAGACAGAGAATAACTTATATAAATAGAACACTGGAGGCACATCTTCACTGGTGCGCGCGTGCGTGCACACACACACACACACACACACAAACCTGTCAAAAGAAAAAAAAAGTCTTTCTGCTGTTTTTAAAGTGGCACAAATTTCAAGGTCCAGGAAAGGAACAATGCTGGGAAAGATGACTAGGCAGAAGGAATCAAAAGGGCCAGGCTCCTGGGGTCAAAAGCCGCAGCAGGCTCACCTGCAGCCTCAGTTACACCAATAAACACCACTTCTCCAGAGCAGAGGAGGGCTCAGGGAGAGCACTTGGCTAGCGGCAGGTCTACAGACTCAAGCCATTCTGCAGCAGGAGACAGCAGGAGAGACTTAAACTAATTCCCTGTTCATCAGACAGAATGAAGATGACACCAATAGACTGAATCAGCCAACTCAACAATGGCATGCCAGAAACTTTAAAGTATAAGGGGAAATTCATAGAATTTGAAGATACTGGGAGCATAAAAGGCACATCTCAAATAGGACCTGGTGACTGGCAATGACAGTCTCGTAAATTTCTAGATTTTGTACAACAGCAGAGAAGTCTCAAATATCATTTCTGGAGAGAGAAAGCTATACATTTAACTGGATTCCATTTACCCAGTAACTTGAAGACTTCTCAGAAATGAGTAAGCACAAAGGTTGTACTTTCAGATAACTGGTATAGGCAGAATGCTATCCTGGGCTTCCCAGGTGCTGCTAGTGGTAAAAGAACCCACCTCCCAATGCAGAAGACATAAGAGATGCAGGTTCCTGGTAAATCTGAAGCATGATTTTCACTCATCTTTCTTGTGGTGCATGAAAACTGGGACATGAATTTAGACTATATTAAGATCTAGGTTCTAAGAATACAAGATTTTGACTTGGGTGACTATTTTTGGTCCAGGGATCAGTCTGTTTCAAATTTTTAGTGTGTACGTGCTAAGTCGTTTCAGTCATGTCCAACTTTTTGTGACGCTATGGACTGTAGCACTCCAGGCTTCTCTATCCACGAGATTCTCCAGGCAAAAATACTGGACTGGGTTGTCGAACACTCCTCCAGGGGATCTTTCTGACCCAGGGGTTGAACCCGTGTCTCTTATATCTCCTGAATTGCCACTTGGGAAGCTGGCTGTTGCTAAAATATTAGTCTTATATGATCTTTCAAATCTTAGGATTGTTTAAAAAGTGGGGCTCCCAAGAAAGATTTGGAATTGAAATAATTTAATTCAGACCCTTCAAAGATTCTGATAGAATTATATCCATGTCAATAAATAAAAGACAGTCCACAATTCTGCTATGGAAAGAACCCTGGTCCTCCCCAGCCACCTGAGTGCGTGATTTCTACCTGGAGGGCAGTGGGATTTAATTTTTGGATTTTGATGTCTCTGCAATTTAATAATGGAAAGGTTTTATATTGTTCAAATTTTACTGTTGCAGATATTTTTAAAAGCAGCTAGTTAGACTCATTGCATAATTCTTGGTGAGCAATTTTTAGTTCCAGAGGGTTTTTTTTTACTTTGACTTTACCTACTTGAGAATAGTCCTCATTTCCCTTTTATAGTCTCTTCTACTAATTTCTGTCTCTTCCATTATTTCTCAATAGGAGCCGCTGGTTCTGATTGTTTGGCCTGGTCTTCCTTCCTCAAGTAGGCTGTAATATTTCTTTGCCTGATTCCTCTGTCTCGGTTCCCTCCAACCTGTACAGTTCCAGTTCCTGGGGTCTCTAAGGGAGTGCCAAAGAAGTTTTTGTTCCTCTGGCACTGATAACATAGTAACTTAAATTGTTGGCGATTCTCCTGCTTGTGCATGAGGTCTGGAGATGAGGGAAATAAGCTTTTCAAAATTGCATAGAACATTCTGCTTCTGCCAGGGCTGCTGGAACCATCAGGATCAGAGGATTCTCTCCCCAAATATGCCTCCCAGTAAGCAGACAAGTGAGCTTCCCTGGTAGCTCAGCTGGAAAAGAATCCGCCTGCAGTGCAAGAGACCCTGGTTTGATTCCTGGGTTGGGAAGGTCCCTTGAAGAAGGGATAGGCTACCCACTCCAGTATTCTTGGGCTTCCCTGGTGGCTCAGATGGTAAAGAATCTGCCTCCTGCAATGTGGGAGACCTGGGTTTGATCCCTGGGTTGGGAAGATCCTCTGGAGAAGGGCATGGCAACCTACTCCAGTATTCTTGCCTGGAGAATCCCCATGGACAAAGGAGCCTGATGGGCTACAGTCCATGGAGTTACAAAGAACTGGACATGACTGTGTGACTAAGCACGGTCCAGCAAGCAGACAAGTGCAGCTCCTGTCACCTAAATACTGGCTTCTACCTGAAGGACCCTCTCATGCAACTCTCAAGCTTCTCCGGTATCTTTGGCTCTTTCTGCTCAAGTACACTGCAGATGTTGGGGGCCAGCGTCTTTTTAGTTTCTGGAGATTCATTCAGTTCAGTTCAGTTCAGCTCAGTCTCTCAGTTGTGTCCGACTCTTTGCGACTCCATGAACTGCAGCACACCAGGCCTGCCTGTCCATCACCAACTCTCAGAGTTCGCTCAAACTCACATCCATCGAGTCAGTGATGCCATCCAGCCATCTCATCCTGTTGTCCCCTTCTCCTCCTGCCCCCAATCCCTCCCAGCATCAGAGTCTTTTCCAGTGAGTCAACTCTTCGCATGAGGTGGCCAAAGTATTCGAGTTTCAGCTTTAGCATCATTCTTTCCAAAGAAAACCCAGGGCTGATCTCCTTTAGAATGGACTGGTTGGATCTCCTTGCAGTCCAAGGGACTTTCAAGAGTCTTCTCCAACACCTAGCCCAAATTTTGGTCAAACTCTAGCATGGCTTATTTTAGTGGTTCAGTCCAGTGAAGACTTAGGAAGAAGAAATGTCAGCAACATGTATCCATATAACACCTCCTGAGAAATCTACTTGCTCTAACATTATATTTTTATTCTCAAACCAGCTCTTCTAGTTGTTATGGTATTTCCACTTCATAATGTAGGCTTTTGACACATGCTTTATAATTGAAGATAGGTGGTCCTAAAGTATTTTCAAATTCTATTCAAGAACATATTTCCTTTCATGAAAATAAAATCCTTGATCTGGTTAATATGAATCCAACTTTGCCTTGAACAGTTTGATACACACACACACACACACACACACACACACACACACACACACACATATGTATAGCAATTGTAAATCTGTTTGCAACATATCAAGTAACATCTAATAACATGGTGCTTTCATGTATGTTTCAATATTCTATTACTCAAAAAATATATATCAAATGCCTACTAACTGCCAGACATTGTTCTGCCATTCTGAGGACACAGCCAAGAACAGAGTAAACAAAAAAACCTCTGTATTGGAGTTTCTAGTGTTAGTTACATTCTAGTGAAATGCAGTATCCATTACAACAATAACAAGGTGTCTTTACTGACCTCACATGGAATCTCAGCAGGAAGCACCACTGCCTGTGGTATGGTGCTTCCTGAAGCTTCTGATAATTCTTCAACTTCCTTTCTCTCATTAATTTGCCCAGACTGTTCCTTTCTTAGGTCTGGCGGAATAGTGATCTCCAGGTAGTCTGCAGAACCTAAAAGAAAGTTCATTAATATGGATTATAATACAGCTACCAATACCAAGAGTCGCTCAGTTGTGTCTGACTATTTGCGACCCATGGACTGTAGCCCACCAGGCCCCTCCATCCATGGGATTCTCCAGGCAAGAATACTGGAGTAGGTTGCCATTTCCTTCTCCAGGGAATCTTCCAAACCCAGGGATCGAACCCAGGTCTCCCTCACTGCAGGCAGACGCTTTAACCTCTGAGCCACCAAGGAAGCCCATAATACAGCTAAGGCCATATTAAGTTCCTCCATTGCTATGAAAACTAATTGCTGAACAGTTGATTTAATTATTATATGGGACAACCAAACTGAGTTTAAGATAGTCAAAATAATTGAACCAATGTTAATAATTAAAATGATGCCTCATAATTTAACTAGTATTATAACCTTAGCTATTAAACTAAATCAAATACATATTTTCATCTACTAGGTAAATATTTTCCCCCCAAAATATCCAAATACCACTTTATATTAAAACAGTAAATCTGAAAAACATGAAACTATCTCCTTTCAATGACTGTAAATAAGAAAATTTATTCATTTAAAATCAGAGCAATTTAACTCAGAACAATTATTTACCCTTTATTTCCAATTTTTTAAAACAATAGGCATAACTAGGAGACAATCACAAAACAAACTAATGTTTCTATGAAACGCTGGTTTAACAGTGAAATATTAGTGTTCATCAAAATGCTAATGTGTCCTGTGAAAAAAGTGTCTTCAATTAAATGATATGGGTTTCTTTATGGTATTTACTATTAAGAACACTAAAATATGTTAATGTGAATTTTGAATATAAGAAGGAGAAAAGTATTTGATTGTTTAAAAACGTAACAGTAATTCAGCATTTGGTCTCAATCATTAAAAAAACTTTATTGAAGAAAAGAGTTGTGTGAAGAGAGATGGACAATATTTTTATTGTCCAAAGTCCAAAGCATTTCCTTAGGGCACAGAATCAATATGATTGAAACCAAGGCTCTCACAACAGACACTCAACAATTGTTGTCTGTCTTTGGCCAACCACAAAAGTACCCCTCAAATCCCCAAAGGAGGGTAGTGGAGAAAAGGAAAACAGCTCCCGACAGCTAGAAATTGTTCTGATACCCTGTGAAGGCCTTGGTGTTGCTAGGCAGTGGCCTCCTGTCCTGTTGAACACCAACAATCTCACAGAAAATCACCACCACTAGACCACGCTGCCACCATGATGGATCCATGGTGGATACTTTGTAATCATGTCTGAATCCAGGCAAAAACATGAACATCATCCAAACCACAAAAGGAACCAGATATCCTGAATCCTGGCTCCTGTGAGTGATTTTGCTTCTTTACCAAGTCTAGCCTCAGCCTCTTTTCATTTTTACCTTCCAGGTAGGGTAACCAACTTCTCCCAGTTTGGATGGTGGATACTTTGTAATCATGTCTGAATCCAGGCAAAAACATGAACATCATCCAAACCACAAAAGGAACCAGATATCCTGAATCCTGGCTCCTGTGAGTGATTTTGCTTCTTTACCAAGTCTAGCCTCAGCCTCTTTTCATTTTTACCTTCCAGGTAGGGTAACCAACTTCTCCCAGTTTGCTTGGGATCTGGGGGAGGTCGTGTGCTGAAAATACTGTGCCCCAGAAACCCCTCAGTTGCTGGGAGAGCTGGTTACCCAGCTTCTCAGTAAGAGTTATTAATTTTGCAAATCATAAAATTACACCCGCTTTTTGACAGCAAGCAAACAATAGCAAAGCCCTGCTTCCATGAACCCTTCCTCAAATCACAATACAATCCTAAATCCTACAGTAAGTTTTTTCTTAATACAGTGTTACTGAGATGCCCCATGGTTCGCCATGGTAGCCTTCACTTCATTGCTACCAGACAAAAAAAATAAATGATAGTTCAAGTACAGGTGTGTTCCAAGTTCCTCTGGCAAAAGGAAACTGACAGGATGACAAGGAAGGAGAGTGAAAGGCAATATAGATGAAGATCTGTATATAGATGAAGGTGGCTAGAATTTTGCTGTTATTGCATCTCAAAAATGAAGTCACCATTCCTATCAGAGAAGCAGAGTAAAAAAAATGATGTCCTCTGGAGAGGAGCTGTCCCCATGCTTCACCTAAGAAGGAGTGTTGGTTTTCTTCTTCTTTTTTTCCTGTCTTATGAAATTTACAGAATAAAAGTACAAAAGCACCTGGGATTTCCAAATTCTCCCAGTACCAGTCTTGCTTGAAATGGCATGAAAAATAGCCTTTATTTCTCTAACAATTTAAGGCACTTCCATAAGCATCTCATTCTCTCTTTCTCTCTCATGCTCTTTCATACAGACCCCAAAACAGTGAAAGGTTGTATAGAACTGCCTTGATCACTTTGTGAACTGATGAAAGAACAAGAGAACTGATTTTATTTAATGTATCTTAAGAGGTATATGCTGTTCCACTGTAGCAGTATCTAGGATATTTTCTGCTATCTCATCTGTGGAATCAGGTTAGGAAGAGTTATTTTCTTTACTCTGAGGACATAATCATAGATGTGCAAAATATTTATCTCTATGAATGCTCACAGAAGATCTGTTTATAGTGCAGAAAATTAGGAGCAGTCTAAGCAATAACAGACCAGATAAAAATATCTAATGTGATAAAAGATATTGTCACTAATTAAAATTCTATCAAAGAACATTTAACAGTAAAGAACAAGTTTATGACATAAGTGAAAAAATTCAAGTTACAAAATTATCAATTTTGTAGGTTCCCATTTTAGTAAAATAAGAAGTATAGGACTTCTTGTTTCGGGTTCCATATTTAAGGAGCTTTGGACATCACCACTCCATCCTAACAAACAAAAAGCTGAACAGACTAAAAATTCCACAACTCTTCTTGGATTAATTTTTTGTTTGTTGATGTCTGGCTGTGCTGGGTATTCACTACAGCACCGGCTTTTCTCCAGTTGTGTGGGGGCTCCTCTCTACTTGTGGTGCATGGGCTTCTCGTGGCCGTGGCTTCTGAGGTGTAATTGACAAATTGCTGGACACTCAACAGAGGACAAGTCTGAGAGTTAAAATCTCCAGGAGGGTTCAGCTAAAAGGTTGGAGGGGACGCATTATTTTGAGATTTAGCTCTAGGAACTTGACCACATTCCCACAGCAAATATTGGGGAACAGTATTTCTAAGGAAATGGAAACAACCTTAGATACTGCAGAGCACTCTAGTCTTCTTAACAAGGCCTGCCCTCTGGAAAAACTATTTAATCAGAGCCTAATCTATTAAGGTATTTTTGGAGTTGAACTGACCACAGGAAGGGAAACAACTAACTGTAGCCCACTATAACAATCCCCTCTCACCTAAAGGGGATAAACGGAGAAACTCTTGTGAGGTTCACAGTCGACAGGCGTAGGCTTACTAAAGGACTGAGACCTAAATCACAGGGCTCTAGAAAGCCTCCTCCCCACACCTCACCACTGCATCACTAAAGGTCTATCTGCAACAGCTCTTTTTACAGAGTACATTACTTTTGTGCTCTGCGTGCTATGTCCCTTCAGTTGCATCCGACTCTTCCCAACTCTATGGCTGTAGCCCGCCCTCTGCCCATGGGATTCTCCAGGCAAGAATACTGGAGTGGGCTGCCATGCCCTCCTACAGGGTATCTTCCCAACTCAGGGATCGAACCCGTGTCTCATATGTCTCCTGCACCGGCAGATGCGTTCTTTACCACTAGTGCCACCGGGAAGCCCACATTATGTCAAGCCGACATGAGTTATCAAGAAACATTACAAGGCACACATACCATAAGGAATGGAGTGCAATTTGAAGAGACCAGGGAAAAAGCATTTGTTTTCTGTTTTTGTTACCCTGTTCTTTGTTCCTGTTTTCTCTTCTGTTTTTCTGCCATTGTCTTTTATTGAACATTTTATATGATTCCATTTTTCTTCTTTTTTATTTAGCATATCAGTCATACTCAAAAACATTTTTAGTGGTGTTATCCTAGAGTTTGCAATATGTATTTACAACTAATCCAAGTCCACTTTCAAATAACACTGTACCACTTTATAGTTTTAGTACCTTACAACAATAAAATGATTACTCCTCCCTCCTATATTTTATATTACTGCTTTCATTTATGTCATTATATACAAGCATACATATGTAAAATTTATATCACATATTATATAAGCAGACATTATTAAATATATTGTTGATGTTATTTTTAACAAACTATTATCTTCTAGGTCAATCACAAAGAGGAAATATATATATATTTCAAAATTTTATCTTCAGTTATTCCTTCTTTGATGCTACAGATCTGAATTTCTGATCTATATTACTTTTCTTCTCACTAAAAAAACTTCTTTTAACTTTTCTTTCAGGCAAGTCCACTGATAATAAAATTTAGATGTGTATAAGAGACAGGCATTAAACTGTTAAGACCCATTTAGGTGTTTCTTAAAAAGACAGAGAATAACTTATATAAATAGAACACTGGAGGCACATCTTCACTGGTGCGCGCGTGCGTGCTATATATATATATATGCTGTCTCTTATATACATATAGATGTGTATAAGAGACAGCTATATTACTTTTCTTCTCACTAAAAAAACTTCTTTTAACTTTTCTTTCAGGCAAGTCCACTGATAATAAAATTTTCAATATTTTTTCCTGAGGAAAATGTCTTACTAACAATAAACAAATGGAATTAGAAATTAAAAATGGAATACCACTTACAATAGTCCCTCTAGCTTTTTCTTTGTCCCTCTTTAAAGTTAAATACTTAGGTATAAATCTAACAAAATATGTACACTATCAATATGATGAAAACCACAAAACTCTGATAACCAAAATCAAATAAGAACTAAGTAAATGGAAAGATATTCTACGTTCATGGATAGAAAAACTCAATAGTGTCAAGATGTCTGTTCATCCCAATTTGCTCTATAGATTCAATTCAATCACAATAAAAATATCAGAAAATTACAGATATGGACAAACTGATTCTAAAGTTTATATGGAGAGGCCAGAGATCCAGAGTAGGCAGCTTAATACTGAAGGTGAAGAACAATGTTGGAAGACTGACACTACACTACTTCAATACTTACAATAAAGCTGCAGTGATCAAGACAGTGTGGTCTTGAAAAAGAATAATCAAACAGTTCAATGGAACACAATAAAGAGCCAAGAAGTAGAATCATATAGTTAACTGATCTTTAAGCAAGGGAAAAAAACAATACAATGAGGTAAAAAGTCACTTCAACAATTGGTGATGGAATGACTAAATAGTCACATGCAAAAAAGAAAAAAAAAGCATCAAGACACAAACCTTACAACAATCACAAAAATTAACGAAAAATGGATTCTAAACATAAATGTATATGAAATTATAAAACTAGATGACATTAATAACAGAAGAGAAAACCTAGATGACTTTGGGTATGATGATGCATTTTTAGATACAACACTGAAGTTATGATCCATGAAAGAAATAATTCATAAGTTGAACTTCATTAAAATGAAAAACATGTCTGCAAAAGAATGTCTGGAGAATTAGAAGATAAGCCATATATTCGGAGAAGATATTTGCAAAAGATGCATTTAGAAAAGGACTGTTTTCCAAAATTTATAAAGAACTCAAATTCAACAATTAAGAAAACAACAAAATCAATTTAAAATCAGTCAAAGTTTTTAAATACCTCACCAAAGAAGATATATAGGTAGAAAATAGGTGTATGAAAAGATGCTCCACTTGTATGTCATCAGTTCAGTTCAGTCGCTCAGTCATGTCCGACATTGGAAAAGACTCTGATGCTGGGAGGGATTGGGGGCAGGAGGAGAAGGGGACGACAGAGGATGAGATGGCTGGATGGCATCACTGATTCGATGGATGTGAGTCTGGGTGATCTCCGAGAGATGGTGATGAACAGGGAGGCCTGGCGTGCTGCAATTCATGGGGTCGCAAAAAGTCGGACACGACTGAGCGACTGAACTGACTGACTGACTGACTGACTTTTGCTTAATGATTATTGTGATTGTAAAGTCACTAAGTCATATCTGACTCTTTGGGACCCTGTAGACTGTTACCTGCCGGGCTCCTCTTCCCTGGGATTCTTCAGGCATGAATTCTGGAGTGGGTTGCCGTTTCCTTCTCCAGGGGAAATTCCTGACCCAGGAATTGAACCCAGGTCTCCTGTATTGCAAGCAAATTCTTTACCGACTGATCTACAAAGGAAGCTCTTAAGAGACAAATCACATGGTCACATGTAGCTGCAAGGAATTCTGGAAAACCAGTCAGGTGATCATATCTTGAGGAAAAGAGTGTTCCTAAAAGGAAGGACACCACCCTTATGGCAGAAAGTGAAGAGGAACTAAAAAGCCTCTTGATGAAAGTGAAAGAGGAGAGTGAAAAAGTTGGCTGAAAGCTCAACATTCAGAAAAGTAAGATCATGGCATCTGGTCCCATCACTTCATGGGAAATAGATGGGGAAACCGTAGAAACAGTGTCAGACTTTATTTTTTGGGGGGGCTCCAAAATCACTGCAGATGGTGATTGCAGCCATCAAATTAAAAGACGCTTACTCCTTGGAAGGAAAGTTATGACCAACCTAGATAGCATATGTAAAAGCAGAGACTTTACTTTGTTAACAAAGGTCCACCTAGTCAAGGCTATGGTTTTTCTAGTGGTCATGCATGGATGTGAGAGTTGGATTGTGAAGAAAGCTGAGCGCTGAAAAATTGATGCTTTTGAACTGTGGTATTGGAGAGGACTCTTGAGAGTCCCTTGGACTGCAAGGAGATCCAACCAGTCCATCTTAAAGGAGACCAGTCCTGGGTGTTCATTGGAAGGAATGATGCTAAAGCTGAAACTCCAATACTTTGGCCACCTCATGTGAAGAGTGGACTCATTGGAAAAGACTCTGATGCTGAGAGGGATTGGAGGCAGGATGAGAAGGGACGACAGAGGATGAGATGGCTGGATGGCATCACGGACTCAATGCACATGAGTTTGGGTGAACTCTGGGAGTTGGTGATGGACAGGGAGACCAGGAATACTGGTGTGCTGGGATTCATGGGGTTGAAAAGAGTCGGACACGACTGAGCAACTGAACTGACTGGCTGAAAAGGATAAGAGGAAAAAAAATTAGAGGATAGTCTCCGCAACTGAATGTAAACCCTGTGTGTAATGAAGTTTCATTTTGTAATAGAGGACTTCTGTGATAGATTAATGGCATAAATGAATCCCTTTGGCTGAAGGAAAATGAAAGACATTTGTAAGAGAGAGGTAGGACTTTTACTTACTTTGTAGCATGATTGTTACAAATGGAGAGCAGTGGAGTTCTGATATTTATATCATCTTGGTGTAGAGTCCCTTTGAGTCACGTGTGGGACTCAAGATCCACTTCAATTTGTATTTTAGGGTGCAACTGGTTAAGTTCTTGCAGAATCTGACAAGGCCAAAAGGAAATAAATTTGGTTTTATCTTCATCAGACTTCTCTGAGGGAATGATAAATCACGCAAACATATGTTAACTATTCAAATTCGTAAGTATTCAACTTCAATTCCTTTTGAAAAGAAGACACAGAATAAATCCAATCCATTGGGGGAAATCTGTGTATTATCAATGTTTGACTACAGGGATACCCTCAGTATTATTGACTTTAGGGTTCAGTTCAGTTCAGTTCAGTCGCTCAGTCATGTCCGACTCTTTGCGACCCCATGAATCACAGCACACCAGGCCTCCCTGTTCATTACCATCTCTCGAACTTCACTCAGACTCACGTCCATCGAGTCTGTGATGCCATCTAGCCATCTCATCCTTGGTCGTCCCCTTCTCCTCCTGCCCCCAATCCCTCCCAGCATCAGAGTCTTTTCCAATGAGTCAACTCTTCGCATGAGGTGGTCAAAGTACTGGAGTTTCAGCTTTAGCATCATTCCTTCCAAAGAAATCCCAGGGTTGATCTCCTTCAGAATGGACTGGTTGGATCTCCTTGCAGTCCAAGGGACTCTCAAGAGTCTTCTCCAACNAGCTTTAGCATCATTCCTTCCAAAGAAATCCCAGGGTTGATCTCCTTCAGAATGGACTGGTTGGATCTCCTTGCAGTCCAAGGGACTCTCAAGAGTCTTCTCCAACACCACAGTTCAAAAGCATCAATTCTTGGGCACTCAGCCTTCTTCACAGTCCAACTCTCACATCCGTACATGACCACAGGAAAAACCATAGCCTTGACTAGATGGACGTTAGTCGGCAAAGTAATGTCTCTGCTTTTGAAAATGCTATCTAGGTTGGACATAACTTTAGGGTTAGCAGACTAAAAATGGTATATAGGGTTGGCACTCACATAGGGTGCCCCTTGAACAATTTGTTCCAGGCTTCTGACAATTTCTTAGCTTGTACTATGTAGTTTTTCAGGCAAGAGTACTGGAGTGGGTTGCCATTTCCTTCTCCAGGGGATCTTCCCGACCCAGGGACTGAACCTGGGTCTCCTGCATTGCAGGCA
This sequence comes from Cephalophus harveyi, assembly GCA_006410635.1. Taxonomy (NCBI): domain Eukaryota; kingdom Metazoa; phylum Chordata; class Mammalia; order Artiodactyla; family Bovidae; genus Cephalophus; species Cephalophus harveyi. The sequence goes on along the minus strand of SJYT01044592.1, from coordinate 21,951 downwards.
GATACTTTACCATCTGAGCCACAGGAAAGCCCATACTGTATATTTAGTATAGTGTCGGGGGCCAGTGTGAGGAATCCCACCCGTGACAAGGTCATGCGGAAGGAAGCCTGACAAACGCAAGGACGTTTCAGGGGTTCCCCCTGGAATTTCCCAAACATCCACCCCCCAGATATAAGAATCTGCCGGCTTTTGTACTCTGCTTCTCCACTCTTCTGATATTCTCTGGAAAAAGTCAATTCAAGGCTTTAGTCTTCTGCATTTAAAAGGGATGTTTCAGTTAAACGCCCTCTGATAACTCTCTAGCTTGCTTGTCTAACAGGTTTCCCAGACCTCTTACAGCTTGTGAATTGCTTACAGCCCCCAACTGCGAGAGGCACAAAGCTTAAAAGCATCTTAAAGATACAGAGCCTTTTCTAAAGAGTTAAAAATTATATTGGTAGACAGTTTTCACTGTTGATTCAATGACTGCTGCCAGACCTCCATATTCTTTATCTTTTAGGCACCTGGGAGGATGTTAATCAATGTAAACGGGATATGGAAAAGAAGAGATAGAAGTTTTGATGTTAGCAACACTAGACTTTTGAGTTAATTACTTTTCTTTGTTATATATCACTGCACTCCTCTTGTGTCCCTGCTATGTAAGAATGTAACTTTATTTAGTGCTTTCTGAGAGTGGCACCAGACTTTGGGAAGATCAACACAAATAAGTCTTCTGGTTGACAAACCCTTATCAGAAAAAGGTTGTAAAATGTTAATTGGCTCTCTGGCTAGAAGATAATGTAAATCACCTAAGACTTGTGTATACAGTTAGGTATGCAGAGAGAAAAGCCTGGTTTTGATGAGTCAGGGCTGCTGACGCCACATAATTTTGTATTGCCCATTGATCTCTATGTACAATCAAAGGTATAAAAGGAGATTCTAGACAATAGAGGATGGGATCAGTCGCTGGACTGGTTTCCCCCGTGTCTCCTCTTTATACTTTAATTTCAGGCTGAATTCCCATCTGGAGCTGGGAAGCTCATCATGTCTACTTACTTGCCCTGGCTTTTAAGATCTGTGAGAGAGAGAGAGCCCAAGGCGGGGCACTCTCCAATATTCAAACGGGCCCTGGTGGCCTAATGTAGATGGTGCAAGCTCCTTGTCTGGAGTTTTATTGGCTGTCCCCGTAAACCAAGTTATTCAGCCTCTTTTCTCCACTTAATTTTCCTACTATACTATCTCTTTCTAATCTAATCTTATATTAATAAATAAATAAATAAGTTCCTTCGCCAACGCCGTCCACCCTTCGAATCACCCTGGATCCACTGGGGCTGGACCCCGGCAGTATAGGATAAATTTTGGTAAATTAAACAAACTTTGTGTATTAGAAGTGCTATACAAGAGTTAAGTAGAGTCTTTTATAAGTGAATTTTAATCACTTTTTAAGGTCAGGTTTGCAAAGAGCATAAATGCTACAAACTTACTCTCTCGCAGAGTTTCTTTCTCAAATTCCTGCACAGACTCCTACAGAGTTATTCTGTTTGTGTTTGAAAGATCATATCCTGATTTCTCCTATGGAGACTTTGCTCAGAGTTTAGAAAATTTTTGCAGCTGGGGTGAACCTATAGGTTGCTGGGGAAAATCAACATGAAACAATTGATCACTCATCCAAAAATAAGAGTTCTAACAGAAAGGGGTAGTAACTGCTGAAAAAGTATGCTTCCATGAAATGATAGATGTGTAAGAAAAATAATTCTGCTGATACATAATAATTTTCAAAAGAAATTCTTTGTGTTTAAGGATCATTTTTTTGGCTTTTTATTAAAAGGAAAATTGCTTTCCTAAATGAAAACAAATCTCTATTTCTAAGGGTTAATATCCTGCTGTTTGTTACTTACATGAAATTATGTTGAGATGCCATGTTGGGTATGGAATTTCTTCACTTAAAATCAAAGTTCTGTGAGTGAAAGAAAGAGTAGTAATAATTAAACATATAAACATATCGTATATTTGTAGAAAAGTTTCTGGTAATTAAATAAAAGAATAATCTTTGCGATCCCAAGGACTGTAGCCTGCCAGACTCCTCTGTCCGTAGAATTCTATGGGCAAGAATGCTGGAGGGAGTTGCCATTTCTTTCTACAAGGGATCTGCCCAACCGAAGGATTGAACCAGAGTCTCCCACACTGCAGGCGTATTCTTTACTGTCTGAGCCACCAGGGAAGCCACAAAAGAATAATCACAAAAATCTAAATGACCAATGATTTTCGTGCAATTGAATGGCTTTCAAGTGACCTCCAAGATGATCCTGATACGTAGATTAAATCTACAAATCATACCCTTTTTTATAATATGTATTTTCCCTATAATGCTGATAATGAGAGTCTTTAATTCATCTGATTATGGTAAAGACCACCAGAAATGCTCAGAGAGTGCAAACAAAACCTTGTGTGTACCAGGACCAACAGAAAGGAAAAGTGACCCCTACAAGAGACTGAGCCAGATGTGCCTTTGAGTGTTTGAGTGTCTCCTATGGAGACACAGGTCAGCAGGGGCCTGCAGCGGGGACAGGGGCCCTGGCTGCAGCAGGCCTGAGAGGTGCAGTGTGTGGCATAGGTCCATCGGAGGAGGTCACCATTAGCCACACTATAGAGCTGCCGAGTGGACATCCCACAAACTAAAGAACAATTATACAAAAGAAGTTTTCATATTGTTACAAAAGTTCTAGAGCCCACAACAGATTTCCCAAACCTGGGGATCCGCAAAAAGACTGAGAACCTCCAGGGAAACAGACTCTTAGAGGGGACAACGAAACCTTGTGTGCCCCAGGACCCATGAGAAAGAGCAGGGACCCCACAAGAGACTGAGCCAGACTTGCCTGTGAGTCTCCAGGAGTCTCTGGTGAAGGTGTGGGCTGACAGTGGCCTGCAGAGAGATCAGGGGCACTGAAAACAACAGTCCTGGGAGATGCAGCCTGCGGGCATAAGTCTTTTTTGAAGGAGGTCACCATTACCACCATTACCCCTATCATAGTTTGGCATCATGCCAAACTACAGGGAGGGAATACAGCTCAACCTATCAGCAGAAAGTTGGATTAAAGATTTACTGAGCACGACCCTGCCCACCAGAGCACAGCAAGACCCAGTTTTACCCACAGCCAATCCCTCCCACCAGGAAGCTTCACAAGCCTCTTATCCTCATCTATCAGAGGCAGGCAGAATGAAAACCACCATCACAGAAAACTAAGAAAACTGATCACATGGATCACAACCCTGTCAAGCTCAATGAAACTATGAGTCATGCTGTGTAGGGCCACCCAAGACAGATGGATCATAGTGGAGAGTTCTAACAAAACATGGTACACTGGAGAACGGAATGGCAAACCACTTTAGCATTCTTGCCTTGAGAATCCCATAAATGGTATGAAAAAGAAAAAAGATATGACACTGAAAGATGAACTCCCTGGGTTGGTAGATACCCTATATGGTACTGGAGAAGAGTGGAGAAATAGCTCCAGAAGGAATGAAGAGGATGAGCCAAAGCAGAAACAAACAAAACAAACAAACAAACAAAAAACAACCAGTTGTGGATGTGTCTGGTGGTGAAAGTAAAGTCTAGTGCTATAGAGAACAATATTGCATAGGAACCTGGAATGTTAGGGCCATGAATCAAGGTAAATTGGAAGTGGTCAAACAGAAGATGGCAAGAGTGAACATCAACATTTTAGGAATCAGCGAACTAAAATGGACTGGAAAGGGTGAATTTAATTCAAATGACCATTATACCTACTACTGTGGGCAAGAATCCCTTAGAAGAAATGGAGTAGCCCTCATAATCAACAAAAGAGTCTGAAATGCAGTACTTGAGTGCAATCTCAAAAACAACAGAAGGATCTCTGTTCATTTCCTAGACAAACCATTCAGAATCACAGTAATCCAAGTCTATGCACCAATCACTAATGCAGAAGCTGCAGTTGAACAGTTCTATAACCTTCCAGAACCAGCATCAAAAAAAGATGTCCTTTTCAACACAGGGGACTGGAATGCAAAAGTAGGAAGTCAAGAAACACCTGGAGTAACAGGCAAGTTTGGCCTTGGAGTACAAAATGAAGCAGGGCAAAAAGCTAACTGAGTTTTGCCAAGAAAATGCACCGCTCACAGCAAACACCCTCTTCCAATGACACAAGAGACAACTCTACACATCGACATAACCAGATGGTCAATATGGAAATCAGATTGATTTTATTCATTGCAGTTGAAAATGGAGAAACTCTATATAGTCAGCAAAAATACAAGACTGGCAGCTGGCTGTGGCTCACATCATGAGCTCCTTATTGCCAAATTAAGACTTAAATTGAAAAAAGTAGGAGAAACCACTAGGCCACTCAGGTATGACATAAATCAAATCCCTTATGATTATACAGTGGAAGTGACAAATAGATTCAAGGGATTAGATCTGATAGAGTGTCGGAAGTAGTAAGGATGGAGGTTTGTGACATTGTATAGGAGATAGTGATCAAAATCATCCCCAAGAAAAAGAAATGCAAAAAGGCAAAATGGCTGTCTGAGGAGGCCTTACAAATAGCTGAGAAAAGAGGAGAAGTGAAAGGCAGAGGAGAAGTGAAAGGCAAATGAGAAAAGGAAAGATATACCCATCTGAATGCAGAGTTCCAAAGAACAGAAATGAGAGATAAGAAAGCCTTCCTCAGTGAACAATGCAAAGAAATAGAGGAAAACAATAGAATGGGAAAGACTAGAGACCTTTTCAAGAAAATTAGAGATACCAATGGAATATTTTATACAAAGATGGGCACAATAAAGGACTGAAATGTTATAGACCTAACAGAAGAAGAAGTGGCAAGAATATACAGAAGAAGTATACAGAAAAGATCTTAATGACCCAGATAACCAAGATGGTGTGATCACTCACTTATAGCCAGACATCTTGGAGTGTGAAGTCAAGTGGGCCTTAGGAAGCATCACTATGAACAAAGCTAGTGGAGGTGATGAAATTCCAGCTGAGCTATTGCAAATCCTAAAAGATGATGGTGTTAAAATGCTGTATTCAATATGCCAACAAATCTGGAAAACTCAGCAGTGGCCACTGGACTGGAAAAAAGTAGGTTTTCATTCCAATCCCCAAAAAAGGCAATGTCAAAGAATGTTCAAACTATAGCACAATTCACACATTTCACATGCTAGCAAAGTAATGCTCAAAATTCTCCAAGTCAGGTTTCAACAGTACATGAACCGAAAACTTCCAGAAATATCTGGATTTAGAAAAGGCAGAGATAGCAGAGATCTGCTAAGCTGCTAAGTCACTTCAGTCATGTCCGACTCTGTGCGACCCCATAGTCAACATCTGGTGGATCATCAAAAAAGTAAGAGCGTTCCAGAAAAAATCTACTTCTGCTTTATTGACTATGCCAAAGCCTTTGACTGTGTGGATCACAACAAACTATGGAAAATTCTTCAAGTGATGGAAATACCAGACCACCTTACCTGCCTCCTGAAAGCAACAGTTAGAACCAGACATGAAACAACAGACTGGTTTCAAAAGGAGTACATCAAGGCTGTATATTGTCACCCTGGTTTTTTAACTTATGTGCAGAGTACATCATTTGAAATGCCAGGCTGGATGAAGCACAAGCTGGAATCAAGATTACTGGGAGCAATATCAGTATCTCAGATATGCAGATGACACCCTTATGTTAGCAAAGAGGAACTAAAGGCTCTTGATATAGGTGAAAGAGGAGGTTGAAGATGGCTTAAAACTCAACATTAAAAAACTAAGATCATGGCATCTGGTCCCATCACTTACTTCACTGCAAATAGATGAGGAAAGAATGGAAACAGTGACATACTTTATTTTCTTGGGCTCCAAAACATTGTAGCTGGTGACTGCAGCCATGAAACTGAGACACTTAATCCTTGGAAGAAAAGCTATGACCAACCTAGATGGCACATTAAAAAGCAGAGACATATTCTGCCAACAAATCCGTTTAGTCAAAGCTATGATTTTTCCGGTAGTCGTGTATGGATGTGTGAGTTGGACTATAAAGAAAGCTGAGCACCGAAGAATTGATGCTTTTGAACTGGAGAAGAGTCTTGAGAGTCTCTTGGACTGCAAGGAGATCCAACCAGTCCATCCTAAAGGAAGTCAACACTGACTATTCATTGGAAGGACTGATGCTGAAGCTGAAGCTCCAATACTCTGGCCACCTGATGTGAAGAGCCAACTCATTAGAAAAGACCCTGATGGTGGGAAAGATTGAAGGCAAGAAGAGAAGTGGACAACAGAGGATGAGATGGTTGGATGACATCACTGACTCAATGGACATGAGTTTGAGCAAGCTCCGGGAGTTGGTGATAGACAGGGAAGCCTGGCATGCTGCAGTCCATGGGGTCACAAAGAGTTGGACACGACTGAATGACTGGACTGAACTGAACTGAGGCAAATGAAGAGAAGCTACTGCATCATTATTATTGGTCATTTAGCACTATGTGAATATATTTCTTCATTTGGTGATGGCTTATTTATACAAAATACTGGAAACATTTATTTGATTATCATCCTATTAATATTTGCAGACAGATTTAAATGATCATGATTGTCATTTTGACAATGTGTAACTTCATGTAATTTGATCAGAACCTTCCTGTCGGGAGCTTCGAAAACCTTTTGAACCTGTGTAATACTCCAGAATAGTCTTTAAAGTTCCTGGATTTTGAGCTTCCTGCCAAGTGTGTGTCCCTGAGGCAGTGTTTTATTTTAATTCTGTGTCTTCCTAGTGCTCATTGAATTAGTTCTCCAGAACTCCATTACCCGGAAAGATATCAGACGTAGTGGGTCACACTGAAACTTGAAAATGACACATTAATATTGGTTAGAACAGCTGCGGCTTTGAATCCCAGGAGAAGAGTGAAAGGGTAGCAAACTGGAAAATCCTCACTCATCCATTTTCTGACCCTCCTGTCTCTTTCCTCAAAATCATTCTATAATTTCTCTGCAGTTACAAGTATGGCAGTTCATGTACAAATTTTGCAAAATGAAGTAGTAGGCTCTGGTAGATTGTGAAATGCATTTTTTTTTCAAATTTACAAGCCAATCTTGTAAAGCCAATCAGCATTTGCTATTAGTATTTTAAATGTCCCTAGATCTTTATTGAAACATGAAACTTAAATGCTTTCACAGTTTTTCTGCTCATAGTTTAATTTTTACTTTTATTTCCTAAGTTGAATCTTGAATATGGAGTGATGTTGGTACTTTCTCTTAGATATAAAGTTGAAAGGCAAGGGGAAGTGGGGGCTTGTTTAATTTATATTTAAGAATTTTGCCTGTATAAAGAAAAATAGTAATGCATAGAACAGGATAACAGTGGACTGTCTGGGCAGAATCAACATTTCAGCAAAAAGTAGTGCTTTAAGTTAATGATTTCAAAGCTCCAAGAAGACCCACTGAGAAAATTCAGGCTTGAAAATATGACACAAAAGTGCCAAATCATTGGAATAACATAAAGCCTGAATGTTGGAGTAGGCATTATCACTGATGGTAAAAGAGCCATAACTGAAACGATTAGAAGGGATTATGGGAAGTCCAGAGAAATAAAATTAAAATGAAAGGACTATAAACGTTAGACTTTAATCTTGTGGTTCCAAGTTTAAGCCAAAATAGTAGCAAGGCAAAATTGTGGAACTATTGTGGGGAAAAATAATCTTTCTAAAATGCTTTTTCCTCAGCACATGCCTGAGAATAAAAATATTTTTCTTTCAATGGAGAATTGTCAACTTGAAAACTCAAACAGAGTGTGCAACACATGAGCATTATAGGTAGTACATAATCAAGGAGTTATGGTTAACATTAGACAACATTTGAATTGTTGTATACCAGGTCATGGGAAAGCGTTTTATAATTGTACTTCAAAAGAAGAGAAGCATGCAAAGAAGCAGAGTGCTGACCTATTTAATTGTAAGTTTAGTCAGTTTTGAAAGAAGTCTGTTAAATATTAAACAAGATTTAAGATTCTTTAAAACGCATTTTACTTGGAGTTAGAAATATCTGTGATTTTAAGAGTATTATACTGCTTACTTTTGTTGAGTATTTTTATCTTAGCAAAATGCACAAACCTGTGACTTAATAGCTAGGCGTTTCCATTGGAGTTATCTTCGTCCATGTCTTCATGGTTCTTATGTGCTAGGATTTTAGTGACTTGCATTTGAATCATAGCTCTTCCACAAACTATACATGATTTTGACCAGTCTTTGGCCTTTTGCACCTCCATTTATTTATTTAAAAGTGCTGGATTAGATTTTTAAGGTCTCTTTTTGTTTGAAAGTTCTATTTAAATTTCTTATGATTTATGATTGCTGACATTCAATATAATTATGAAAGTCTGAGTATGGCATAAGAAAATAATTTTTAGTTATTTGGAAGATATTAAGAGAAAACATTTGAATATTTGGCTGTATCTTGCAAATATGAGAGATAATTTTGAATAATGCTTTACCAATTTGCCTGCCTTTATGATTCTTATTTGGACTTAACTGAAGCAAAGAATTATTTATAAACAGATTTATCTCTGTTTCTTTCTTTGAGACATATAATAAGAACATTAAACAGTCTATAATTTATGAATAAAAAACAAAAGTCCCTTACATTAAAAAATACCAGGATTAAACATTAAACAGTCTATAATTTATGAATAAAAACCAAATGTCGCTTACTTTAAAAAAAATATCAGGATTATTTGGCTTTCTTCTATTTGTAACCTATCTATCTAGAGAGAAGAGAGACAGAGAGAGACTAAGGAAGTCTAGGTGAACAGTGTTGAAAGAGTTTAGGGTTAGACATAAGAATTGAAAAAGGTGTAAAATTTTTTTTTTTGAAAAAGAAAAAAATATTTTTTTTCTTAGAGAAATACTTCTATGGAAAGACATGGGCACTATGTCCTTTTTTGCTTTGGACAAAAACTTCTTTATATTTTCTTCAGGTCAAATATTAGGTATAATAAGTTTGTAGGACTTAAATGACTACTACAGTATTATTCTGAGTCAGGTCAAGGATTGAGGTAAAGGAAATTAAAAGTCTCAGTTTGACTTCTATGGGAAAAGAGTCCTGGTTCTGGGAGCCAAGTTGGACTCAGTGAGAGAGATGAAAGTATACATTTTCCTCTTGATTTATAGATTACTGAAACCTAGGAGAATAGCCAGTTGCTAGAAAGAAAAGACTAAGCAAGAAAAAATTCCAAGTTTCATAAATTTTGAAACTGATATTCTAATTCGTTCAAATTTCTTCGTATATAAAAGAGGTTATTTAGAGTGAATGAAAACCAAGTGAATACTTACAAAATGATAGGTATATCATGGCCAAAAAGTGAGTGCTATTGATAATTAAAAAGAAAGACAAAGTTCATTAAAAATATGAAACCTCAAAAGAAGTTAAGCAGATTAGGAAAAAAAGAGTTTCTAAGTAGGATACTCAAGATGAAAGTCTCAGAAATCCAGTGGGAGTGATGAATAAAAAATGTCTGGTGGATTTTTATGCACATTTTTTCAGTTAAATATAAAGACAACAACCTATGTGGCTGTTAGAATATTCTTAGAAGTAATTCTACTAGTGTTCTCAAACTGCCACCTTAACTTGCAGGTAATAACATTGCAGTTTAGAGAAAGATCCAGTTTTCAGTAGTGAGAGTTAACAAATACTTTGAAATTAAGCAGTCTTGGCTACTTCAATTTTGATTACATTTAGTATATCTTGTTAGTGTTTTTTCAGATATTTTGAAAAACAGTTGGACATTTTGAAAATTATCTTTTTCTGAGAAGATGAATACAAATACTTCTTGGAACATGTCACATGTTTAACTCTTTACATACTATACTATTTCCCCAAGGGATATGAGCCAGTACAAAATGCAATAAAGTTGAGAGTTTTGTCAGAAAAGTATATATACAAAATAATAAGAGATCTATAAACCTGCTTTTATCACATTATTCTATCTATCAGAAGACTTAACATTGTCTAAAATCTGCCACTGTTTCCATGTTTTCCCCATCTATTTGCCATGATATCATGGAACCGGATCCCATGATCTTAGTTTTTTGAATGTTGATTTTTAAGCCACCCTTTTCACTCTCCATCAAGTCGGTGATGCCATCCGACCCTCTCATCCTTTGTTGTCCTCTTCTCCTCCTGCTCTCAATCTTTCCCAGCATCAGGGTCTTTTCAAATGAGTCAGTTCTTTGTATCAGGTGGCCAAAGTATTGGAGCTTCAGCTTTAACATCAGTCCTTCCAATGAATATTCAGGACTGATGTCCTTTAGGATGGACTGGTTGGATCTCCTTACAGTCCAAGGGACTCTCAAGAGTCTTCTCCAACACCACAGTTCAAAAGCATCAATTCTTTGGTGCTCAGCTTTCTTTATAGTCCAACTCTCAAACCCATACATGAATACTGGAAAAACCATAGCTTTGACTAGATGAAACTTTGTTGGCAAAATAATGTCCCTGCTTTTTAATATGCTGTCTAGGTAGGTCATAACTTCTCTTTCAAGGAGCAAGTATCTTTTAATTTCATGACTGCAGTCTCCATCTGCAGTGATTTTGGAGCCCCCCAAAATAAAGTCTGTCACTTTTTCCATTGTTTCCCCATCTATTTGCCATGAAGTGATGGGACTGGATGCCATGATCTTAGTTTTCTGAATGTTGAGCTTTAAGAGATGTGTATAAGAGACAGATGCTGTGTAGGGCCACCCAAGACAGATGGATCATAGTGGAGAGTTCTGACAAAAAGCATTGCCTTTCTTTGGAATTGGAATGAAAACTGACCTTTTCCAGTCCTGTGGCCACTGCTGAGTTTTCCAAATTGGCTGGCATATTGAGTGCAGCACTTTCACAGCATCATCTTTCAGGATTTGAAACAGCTCAACTGGAATTCCATCACCTCTACTAGCTTTGTTCATAGCGATGCTTTCCAAGGCCCACTTGACTTCACATTGCAGGATGTCTGGCTCTAGATTAGTGATCACACCATCATGATTATCTGGGTCATGAAGAATCTTTTTTGTACGGTTCTCCTGTGTACAAAAGTGCTCTTCTTGCCACCTCTTCTTAATATCTTCTGCTTCTGTTAGGTCCAGACCATTTCTGCCCTTTATCGAGCCCATCTTTGCATGAAATGTTCCCTTGGTATCTCTAATTTTTTTGAAGAGATCTCTAGTCTTTCCCATTCTGTTCTTTTCCTCTATTTCTTTGCATTGATTGCTGAAGAAGGCTTTCTTATCTCTTCTTGCTATTCTCTGGAGCTCTGCATTCAGATGCTTATATCTTTCCTTTTCTCCTTTGTATTTCACCTCTCTTCTTTTGACAGCTATTTGTAAGGCCTCCCCAGACAGCCATTTTGCTTTTTTTGCATTTCGTTTACATGGGGATGGTCTTGGTCCCTGTTTCCTGTACAATGTCACGAAACTCATTCCATAGTTCATCAGGCACTCTATCTATCAGATCTAGGCCCTTAAATCTATTTCTCACTTCCACTGAATAATCATAAGGGATTTGATTTAGGTCATACCTGAATGGTCTATCAGTTTTCCCTACTTTCTTCAATTTGAGTCTGAATTTGGTAATGAGTTCATAATCTGAGCCACAGTCAGCTCCTGGTCTTGTTTTTGTTGACTGTATAGAGCTTCTCCATCTTTGGCTGCAAAGAATATAATCAATCTGATTTCAGTGTTGACCATCTGGTGATGTCCATGTGTAGAGTCTTCTCTTGTGTTGTTGGAAGAGGATGTTTCCTATGACCAATGCATTTTCTTGGCAAAACTCTGCCCATGGAATATTCCAGGCAGGCAAGAATACTGGAGTGGGTTGCCATTTCCTTCTCTAGGGGATCTTCCCGATCCAGGCATCAAACCAGGATCTCTTGAGTCTCCTGCTTTTGCAGGCGAATTCTTTACCACTGTGCCACCTGGGAATCAAATACTAAACATCTAATCTTTTCATTCTGTTTGCATTCACCCATTTTTTATTTTTGATGTCTCATCGTCACGGATTTTGTTGTAGTTTTCAAAAACGACAAGGATGTATTTTAAAAATAAAACATAGTTTGATTGTCTGCCTTTCTTTAGGAGAAAACAACCTTCTAATAATATTTATAAAAATGGTTGAAGTGTGTGCTAAGTCGTTTCAGTCATGTCCGACTCTTTGGAACACTATGGACCATAGCCTGCCAGGCTCCTCTGTCTGTGGGGTTCTCCAGGCAATAATACTGAAGTGGGTTGCCGTGCCCTTCTCTGGGGGATCTTCCTGGCCCAGGGTTTGAATCTTGGTCCTGTTTCCTGCATTGAGAGATGGGTTCTTTACCATTAATACCATCTGGGAAGCTTATATTTCTTCTATCTCATTTTATTTTTCCTTAAAAAATTTTCTGATTTGGTCAAGTTTTAGTTTATTCCTTTCTTTTCTTACATATTTGAAGTTTAATGGCTGTCAAATTTGTTGGTGTAATGTATTCACTGATTGCCAAATTAAAGGTCAATTATATTCTCATCATTGAGGACACATGGTGAACAAGTGAGTTAAGGTGTTTGCTGTCATGAACTTTATATTCTGATGAAGGCAGATAGATTATCAACCAACTAAAAAATAGGTAATGATTTAATAAACAGGAAACTATTAGATGAATACTGTAGAGAAGTCAAATAGAAAAATGTAATAGGTGACTGGGAGGCTTAGAAGTACCTTCTGAGTTCTGCCACCTTCCATGATCTGAAGGACACCTTGATAAAAAAAGGCAGTGGCATGGTCACCAACTTCTCAGAATTCCCGATGCTTTTTATTAAAAGTGTTTCTACTCATTTAATTAATATTTTAGGCCACTCTGGTTGGCACATGGTATCCTCTCTGTGACCAGGGTTCAAAACTGTGACCCCTGCAGTAGAAGCTTGGAATCTTAATCACTGAATCATGGAAGTCCCCCCAAACTTTTCCTTTGCCTCTCTAGACTGGCAAATGCACAGACTCTCTCTCTTTTTGTTCTCTCATTTTAACATAATGTACATATGGAACTTGCATTGAGGTAAAGAGAACATGTGTCTTTCGGTAAGACTAATTTTTTTTTTCCTTCAGCAGAACTGAATGTTTTTCCATTCTGACATTTCATTAATTTTGCTTCAAGGAAAAGAAATGAGTTGATTAAAAGTGGAAAAAATGACAGTAGTAGCGTATTGTGGTAATATATTTATTTCATGTCAAATTAAATCAATAAAAGATGTTAAGATTATCCTGTAATACTTTCATCATTTGTTGAGATCTTGAAGATTTTTTTATAGAAAGATGGCCAAAAAGCTGATTTACACCATAGTTGCAAAGTGCTGATTGATACCACAGCTTCTATTGAGACAAAATATTGTTATAGTTTTGAGAGAATAAAATACATTAAGATCAGAGCAGTATAGTTAATGGAGACTTAAAATGTATCTACTTAGCACTATAAGACATCAAAGTCTTGAACAGTTGAAGCTTTCATTTCACCATTAGTAAACCTTAATTTTTTAGTGTTTGTAATAGCATTAAACAATATTTGCAAAGTTTTAACTATTAATTTTCCAGACAGTTGTCATTAATGATTCAGTTTTATGAAACATTGTTTTTTTTAACCCTTTAAAAAAATCACTGGGATAAATTTTACAGTAAAATAATATAAGAGCAATTAAAATTATCTTAAATTCTTACTTAGCACTCAGTTCAGTTTAGTTCAGTTGCTCAGTCATGTCCGACTCTTTGCAACCCCATGAACCGCAGCACACCAGGCCTCCCTGTCCATCACCAACTCCCAGAGTTTACCCAAACTCATGTCCACTGAGTTGGTGATGCCATCCAACCATCTCATCCTCTGTCATCCCCTTCTCCTCCTGCTCTCAATCTTTCCCAGTATCAGGGTCTTTTCAAATGAGTCAGCTCTTCACATCAGGTGGCCAAAGTATTGGAATTTCAGCTTCAACATCAGTCCTTCCAGTGAACACCCAGGACTGATCTCCTTTAGGATGGACTGATTGGATCTCCTTGCAGTCCAAGGGACTCTCAAGAGTCTTCTCCAATACCACAGTTCAAAAGCATCAATTCTTCAGCACTCAGCTTTCTTTATAGTCCAACTCTCACATCCATATATGACTTCAGACAAATATTTGTATGTCTGTGCAGCTCTTACAGAAAATCCATATTTGGCTTTACTCATTGTACTACATGATGGTTGGTTTGATGTTATTGAAAACTGTTTGAGATACTAAGTGCTTAGAGGGGTTTTCATTATTAACTGGCAGATTCAAAAGGCTTGGATAAAGCTTGATTAGTTTGAGATGGCTATTCAGATCTCCCCCCAAATCTCTTAAGGCTTCTTTCCAGGTCTTCCCTATTCATTCTTTACCTGTCTCCCAAGAAAGTTGAGCTTCATGGTTTTAGAGCTGCAGTTCCTAGATAAATATTCTTGAAGACTGTCTTTAAAAGATTGACAAGTCATTTGATCCACTATTTTTTAGAACCTTTATATTCATTGTCTTCATAAGCAGATAATTTTCTTTTCTTGTTATCAGGATCGTGGGCTTTTAGAACTCTATGGGAAGCTTTGAGATCATCTAGTCAGTTCAGCTATATGTTGTGTGTTAAGTCACTTCAGGACTTTCCTGGTGGCTCAGATGGTAAAGCATCTGCCTACAATGTGGGAGACCCTGGTTCCATCCCTGGGTCGGGAAGATCCTCTGAAGAAGGAAATGGCAATCCACTCCAGTACTCTTGCCTAGGAAATCCCATGGATGGAGAATCCTGATACGCTGCAGTCCACGGGGTCACAAAGAGTCGGACACGACTGAGCGACCTCACTTCATTTCACTTTAAGTCACTTCAGTCAAATCCAATTCTTTGCGACCCCATAGACTGTAGCCTTCTAAGTTCCTCTGTCCATGGGATTCTCCAGCAGAGGATACTGGAGAGGGTTGTCATGCCCTCCTCCAGGGGATATTCCCAACCCAGAGATTGAATTTGTGTCTCTTAGGTTGCACTGGGGGTTCTTTACCGCCAGTGCCACCTGTGAAGACTAGCTTGTCAATTCAGTTATACATGTTGGGAAAATGAGTTCTCTAAGCTACTTGGTGGCTCAGATGGTAACAAATCTGCCTGCAATGTGGAAGACCTGGGTTTGATCCCTGGGTCCAGAAGATCCCCTGGAGAAGGAAAAGGCTACCCACTCCAGTATTCTGGCCTGGAGAATTCCATGGACAGAGGAGTCTGGTCCATGGGGTTGCCAAGTGTCAGACACGACTAAGCAACTAAGCACACAGAAGCTACTTTAAGATCAGCTGTTGAACGGAGTACAAGTAGTTCAAATAAGACTGTTGTAGGGGACAAATCAGATAATATATTAAAATATCTGGCCATATTAAGTTATGCACAGTACACACACAGACACTTTTTACTTCCTTCCTTTCACATAGAATGAGTTAGTAGATAAATGTGGACTGGCTTCTGCCTCATGAATCCTCTTTTGACCACAATTCCTAAAATCCTCTTCCTTAACTCTCTCTTGATCTAAAACCATTTTCTTCTTTTTTCCTCTTTATTTCCTTGATAATTATTTTTCTCTTTGCCTGTTCAATCTTTGCCTTTCTAGTCATATGGATTTTTATCATATATTGTTTTCCAGGATTAATAGCCAGAATTTCAAGAATACAGTTAATACTATATACTGTGCAGTTCTTAATAATCCATCTCCAAGAGATTAGCATAATGGATGTAAGTTATATAGTTTGCAATTTTTATGTTCAAATATATCCCATATAGAAATTATGTATATTATAGAGATCATTGAAAGCAAATACTTTTCCTTTGATTAGATTGATTGATTGTAGAATATTTTCTATATCAGCTATTATGTTAAGCCCTTTCTTCAATCATTTTTAAAAATCCTCATAGATTTCTAATGAAACACATATTTCCTTTATTTCAAACACTCTGCCCCCTGATAGTCACACAGGGGTTTTTTCCTCTAGTTTCACCTCAAATATCTTCTCAGAGAAGCTTGCCATAATATCTCATCTAAAATGTGTCCCAGGCTCTCTTTAACATGTCATTTACTTTTATGTCTTACTACCTATCATATAAATATATAAAATTATCCTAGTTGCTTACTTGTTATTATTTCCCTCCCTCGACAACTGTAATTTAAGCCCCATCATATCATAGATCTTGTCTGTCTTGTTCATTGATGAATTTCTAGCACCCAGCATGATGCTAAGTACAAATGGATGCTCAATAATGATCAATGATTTCATGTTACTTCAGCTGAACCAAATCTAGTAAGGGTGATTAACTCACTCAGTTAAAAAGCTAGTGAGGAGCAGAATAGTCTGTCAAACTCATGTTTCCATCATTTCAACATCCATGTTTCTCACCACAGCTTTTGATTGCTCTCAGACTATTTTTAGATTTTACCTAAAAAGAGAATGAAAACAAAAGCCATTCCATTCTTGTGTAAGCCAATTCAGGATCACACACTTTCAAATATCCTAGACAAAATTGTTACTACTAAACGGCCATGTGTGTTTTCCAGATTCTCATATGTTTATTGAAGATTTATTGTAATGATTTAATTAGAAGACTCAATTTTGAGAGTCCCTTGGATGGCAAGGAGATCAAACCTATCAATCTTAAAGTATATCAATCCTGGATATTTATTGGAAGGACTAATGCTGAAGCTAAGGCTCCAATACTTTGGCCATCTGATGTGAAGCATTAATTTACTGGCAAAGACCTTGGTTCCGGGAAAGATTGAAGGCAAGAGGAGAAGGGGCTGACAGAGAATAAGATGGTTGGATGGCATCACTAACTCAATGGACATGAGTTTGAGCAAACTCAGGGAGATAATGAAGAACAGGGTATCCTGGCATACTGCAGTTCATGGGGTTGCAGAGAATCAGACATGACTTGGCAACTGAACAACAATTAGTTATTAATGGGACATTCATTTCTTCCCTTAGTTATTCAGAAACTTCAGGGAGATTTTTTGGATTCTTTTTTTTAATTTTGTGACCAGTTTTTGAATTCCTCTTGTTTAATCCTTCAGTGCTCTGTATCTTACAAAATAAATTATAATGGTTAATTGGTCCAAGAATTTTTGCATTACATTATCAGGTCTGACTACAGTATTTGAATAATTTGTGAGGTACCCAAGCTTAAAATAGTTTCCTTAATAGTACCCTTAAAATAGTTTCTGATTTATTGTTATAACAATCTGGGAGCTGGAATTTATCGGTATTATATAATGTTTTCAACTTCTCTGGTACCACCATGTTATTACTCAAAGAATTAAGATTTCAGTCCTTGAAGAAGAACAATGTTGACATTTCCTTCTCTATAACTCATCTGTGAATGAGTTATCAACCATTTAAGAGGAGAAGGAATAAATTAGAAGTGTTATATATTACCATTAATTGAAAAATGGTAAGATATATTATTTTTTAAAAGGGATTTTCTATAAATACATTTGCTTTATATTTTACTAAGTTGCTTTTTCAAAACTGGAAATGATGTCATAGAAGCAATTTTAGTTTGAGAGTCTTTTCAAAGGTAAACTGCTGCTGCTGCTAAGTCGCTTCAGTTGTGTCCAACTCTGTGCGACTCCATAGATGGCAGCCCACCAGGCTCCCCCGTCCCTGGGATTCTCCAGGCAAGGATACTGGAGTGGGTTGCCATTTCCTTCTCCAATGCATGTAAGTGAAAAGTGAAAGTGAAAAGTGAAAGTGAAGTCGCTCAGTCATGTCCGACTCTTAGCGACCCCATGAACTGCAGCCCACCAGGCTCCTCCATCCATGGGATTTTCCAGGCAAGAGTACTGGAGTGGGGTGCCATTGCCTTCTCCGATAGGTAAACTGGAGAAGTTTATTAACACTTAGATACAGATGAATAGGAAAGTTCAGTTCAGTTCAGTCGCTCAATCGTGTCCGACTCTTAAGTATAACAATTAAAGCAGTTTAAATCTATCTTATTCACAATATTAGGGTGAAAGAAACTCAGAAAACATGTAATTCCAGCTAGTCAACTATATAAATATTTTCAACTGAGTTGGTAGCAAAAGCTTTTAAATATAATCTAAAAATGAAGATTGTAAAGAAATTTACCTCTGATCTCTTTTTCTGAACACTGATTTTATAAAAAAGTTTCATGAAGAAAACACTTGGGTATATGTTGCTAGGTCATTGTTTTTACATAATTTGTAGTTACTATTAAGAACCACAATAATGTAAATTATACATAACTTGTGTAGACTCTGTTAAGAAAGATGCATGCTAAAGGCTATCTACAGGAAATAAAAAGCCAAGAACTTGAAAGAGGCTGCTACTTTATCAAGATAGTCATAACCCTGAGACTACAAAGTTTTCAGAAAGATTTAAAGGTTACATTTTACTCTAATTGACATTGAGATTTGCCTCAAAATATTTTTAAATTTTAAAAATATTTTAAAGTCTATCTGGAGAAGCCTTGAGGCTATTGTAAAAACAAAACTGAAAACCAGAAGCAGGAGACTTAAGTCCAAATCCCAAGAGCATCAAAGAACTCCTAAATCCCTGTCTCTTATACACATCTAATTCATTAACCTAATTTTTCTATGGGGATTTTTTAAACCATTTATCATTTATTCATTATTTTTTTTTACTTTACAATATTGTATTGGTTTTGCCATACATCAACATGAATCCACCACGGGTATACACGTGAACCCCCATCCTGAACCTCCCCTCCCTTCTCCCTCCCCATACCATCCCTCTGGGTCATCCCAGTGCACCAGCCCCAAGCATCCTGTATCCTGCATCGAACCTGGACTGGCAATTCATTTCTTATATGATATTATACATGTTTCAATGCCATTCTCCCAAATCATCCCACCTTCTCCCTCTCCCACAGAGTCCAAAAGACTGTTCTATACATCTGTGTCTCTTTTGCTCTCTCACATACAGGGTTATTGTTACTGTCTTTCTAAATTCCACATATATGCGTTAGTATACTGTATTGGTGTTTTTCTTTTTGGTTTACTTCACTCTGTATAATAGGCTCCAGTTTCATCCACCTCATTAGAACTGATTCAAATGTATTCTTTTTAATGGCTGAGTAATACTCCCTTGTGTATATGTACCACAGCTTTCTTAGCCATTCATCTGCTGATGGACATCTAGGTTGCTTCCATGTCCTGGCTATTATAAAGAGTGCTGTGATGAACATTGGGGTACATGTGTCTCTTTCAATTCTGATTTCCTCGGTGTGTATGCCCAGCAGTGGGATTGCTGGGTCATAGGGCAGTTCTATTTCCAGTTTTTTAAGGAATCTCCACACTGTTCTCCATAGTGGCTGTACTAGTTTGTGTTCCCACCAACAGTGTAAGAGGGTTCCCTTTTCTCCACACCCTCTCCAGCAGAAATATAGATGGCTAACAAACACATGAAAAGATGCTCAACATCACTCATTATCAGAGAAATACAAATCAAAACCACAATGAGGTACCATTTCATGCCAGTCAGAATGGCTGCTATCCAAAAGTCTACAAGCAATAAATGCTGGGGATTTTTTTTTTTAAATTTAACCTCTATTTTTTTATTTTTATAAAACATATTTTAAAGGTTAATGTTACTATTTAGTGCTTGTAATTCTATTTAAACATTGTGAATTCTGCCTCTTTGTGAGGTCAACAGTAATATTTTATAATTAATCCTGATGAAAAGTTAGTTAATTATATTTCATTTGTTTTGTAAACTAGACTTGGCAACTGAACAACAACAAGCTTTTCCTAGTAGTAAGACAATTTTAATTTATTCTACAAGAAGATATATGTTTGCCAGCATAAAATAGAAGGCCAGTCATATAGGATTCGTTTTAAAAGCAGTATGCACATAGAAGCTATAGAAGAATTAAGGCCAACCAAAGTAATTTTCATTAGTTTTCTTGGTTCATCTGTATTTACACAGTAGCCAAACCAACTTTCTTTGTAGCAGTATTTAAAAAAATTTCTATGGCTCACTATGGGACCTGCTCTTTCAAGATGAAGGTGAAGTCGCTCAGTCGTGTCCGACTCTTTGTGACCCCGTGGACTGTAGCCCACCAGGCTCCTCCATCCATGGGATTCTCCAGGCAAGAATACTGGAGTGGGTTGCCATTTCCTTCTCCAAAGTACCTTAATAATAATATAGGAGATTACAGGTTATTTGGGATAAACTCATTTAAACTGCTTATCTTGACAAGGCTACTCTCTTTATGCTGAAAAGCATATCTCTCTAGCCATAAATGTCTGAAAATATGCTCTTTGCACTTCTATCTATAATGCTCAATGTTGAACATATACATATTGAAGTATTATCTTCTCACACCTGTCAAAATGACGATCAACAAAAAGAACGCAAGTAACAAATGCTGGTGAGGATGTAGAGAAAGGACAACTCTTGTTCCCTTGTTCCACTCTTGGTGGGAATGTAAATTGATACATCCACAGTGGAAAACAGTATGGAAGTTTCTCAAAAAACTAAAGATAGAATTATCATATGGCTCAGCAATTCCACTCCTTTGCATATATCCAAAGAAACCCAAAACACTAATTTGAAAAGATGCATGCACCCCAAAGTTCACAGCAGCATTATTTACAATTGTCAGGACTTGGAAACAACCTAAGCATCCATCAACAGATGAAGAGATAAAGAAGATGTGGTATATAAAACACAATGGAATACTACTGAGTAACATGGATGGACTTGGGGGGGTTTATGCTAAGTGAAACAAGTCAGAAAGAGAAAGACAAATACTGTTTAATATTACTTACATGTGGAATCTAAAAAATACAGCAAACTAGTGAATAAAGCAAAAAAAGCAGCAGACTCATAGAGAACAAACTAGTGGTTACCAGTGGGGAGAGGGGAAGGGGGGAGAGGCAATATAGAAGGAAGGGATTAAGAGATACAAACTATTATGTATAAAATAAGCTACAAAGATATATTGTACAATATTGGGCACAATGCCAATATTTTATAATAACTATAAAAGAGCATAACCTTTAAAAATTGTGACTCACTATATTGTACATGGGGAGAGGGGAAGGGGGGAGAGGCAATATAGAAGGAAGGGATTAAGAGATACAAACTATTATGTATAAAATAAGCTACAAAGATATATTGTACAATATTGGGCACAATGCCAATATTTTATAATAACTATAAAAGAGCATAACCTTTAAAAATTGTGACTCACTATATTGTACACCTGTAACATATAATATTGTATATCAACTATACTTTGGAAAAAAAAAAGATTGTAAAGCTTATCTGAACAGAGGAAAGATAAAACTGACCACTTAGAGTGTTCTGGCTCCATTGCTTAAAATGATGTTATGCCATTCTAAAACTGTTTGGTGCTGAAATATGTTCAACTTCAGCATACACTTGTTGAATTTTTCTTATATTGGGACACTGGATGAAAAAGGTCAAAGATGGCTAAGTTGGTCAGCACATATGTTTAACTAGAGTTGAGCATTGAGTATGAAAAACATAAACCATCATTCTTGGGAACAGAACTAACTGTAGACTCAGATCAAGTCAATAATGACAGCAAAATCTTATTTCAAATTTAGTTTTATTTGCAACTACACTTTTAGATTTAATTCTTCTTTGATTCCTGTATTGTTTTTTGGTTTTTCCTTAGTTATTTAATTATTATGCTTCTTTCTTTGTTGCTTCTTGCAGGGGACTTTTATGAATGATCTAGTTCTGATTTTCAGTGCACACCATGTTCTTTTGAAAGACTGGATTAGTATGTGTTATATTTTCTCCCTTTCCATTTCTTGAAGCTTGCTATTTTAAAAGCTTTTGCTGCTAAGATGGCGGAGGAATAGGACGGGGAGATCACTTTCTCCCTCACAATTTCAGCAAAAGAACATTTCAACGCTGAGT
>SJYT01044587.1:0-69733 GCA_006410635.1 Cephalophus harveyi | reverse complement strand
ATCTATTCTTTTTCCAATTCTTATCCTATTTAGGTTATTACAGGATGTTGAGCAGAGTTCTTTGTGCTATACAGTAGGTCCTTGTTAGTTATCTATTTTAAACATAGCAGTATGTACATGTCCATCCCAAACTCCCAATCCATCCCTCTCCTCCACCCTTTCCCCCTGGTAACCATAAGTTCTTTCCCTAAGCCTGTGAGTCTGTGTCACTGATGAAGTTCACCAATGTCTTGAAGTTAGGGAAGGGAGTGTGTGCTTCAGCTACTTCAGTTGTGTCTGACTATAACCCTATAGACTGTAACCCGCCAGGTTTCTCTGTCCACGGGATTTTTCCAGCAAGAATAATGGAGTGGGTTGCCATTCCTCCTCCAGAGGATCTCTCCAATCCAGGGATCAAACCTCCATCTCCTATGTCTCCTGCATTGCAGGTAGATTCTTTACCACTAAGCCACTGGGGAAACCCAGGGAAGGGAAATACTGGCAAAGAAGTCTGAGAATGAATAGCCAATGAAGTAGGGAAAAAGTGAACATGTGGTGGAGTCATGGTGCCATGAAGATGAGGCAATGTTTAGAAGAAAGGATGTAAGCAGGTCAGTCACAACAAGGTAGAGATAACTTTCAGAGGCAGGAAGTTCAGGACATTTCTCTTCCAAGAGGAGTAGGCAGAGGAAACAAAAATAGTCGAAGACCTTGGGAGTCAGTTCCAAGTGTGGAGGCACATGGCTGGAAATCCTTCCAATCACAACACAGGATAACAGTGGCCTCCCTGTAAACCTGGCTCCAACTGGAGATGAGTCCGAGGAACTTCTGTCCCAGAAGATCTGGTGGCAGTGATCAACTTCAGGGAGAATGCTTCTCTGGGAGTGGAGAGTTCTTTATTTTTCCAGAGCAGAAAGAAGGCAATCTCTCCTGGCAGTAAGGCGACAGGGTTACGATGGATTCCTCTCCCCATTATCAGAATGAAACTAAAGTCTGTCAGCCAAGCCACTGAACACTCAGTCTTCCGTCTTTATGGGTCTAGCTACGACATTATTCCAGGAGTCTTTCAGCAAGTGAAAGGGAGGTCAGCCTGGGAAAATATATGCACAGAGTCTTCCGAGTTCTAGGGACTCGGAACATGTATCTGGGCTTGGGAGGCACCGTCTTGGACAGACTGACAAACAGAGGGAAGCACAGTACCCACCACCAATCCTAGGCAAGACTAGTACCAACTACACCCTTCCATCCTCCATTGCTAGAACCGAAGTATTTCCTTTTGTGCTTGTGTTGGCTGGTTAGTGGCTTTCTGTCTCCCATTTCAAGATAGTCTAGTCTGTTACACTCTCTGACTTACTCCTGCTGAGGCTTGCTTGGTTATTTTCATTTACAAGATGGAAACAATTAGCATCAGTCCTACCCATCTCATAAGCTGGACATGAAATTGATTTTGCAAAATGTGTCCTAAGGATTTAAGTCATTCCTAGATACCTGGCCCTCATTATGAGGAGGGTTGCAGAGCTCTGGACCCAGCAAAGCCTGCTCTCCCTTCAGTGATCCCGATTTCTGTAGATGGTGCCACCTGGTTGCTCTGACTGAAAATCATGGAGTCATTGTTGATGCCTTTCTTTCCAAATTCCACATACAATCCCTTGTGCATACTCAGTTGCTCAGTCATGTCTGACTCTTTGCAACTCCATGGACTGTGGCCCCCTAGGCTCCTCTGTCCATGGGATTTCACAGGCAAGAATACTGCAGTGGGTTGCCATTTCCTACTCCAGGGGATCTTCCTGACTCAGGGGATCTTCTTGCATCTCTTGCATTCACGGGTGGATTCTTCACCATCTGAGCCTCCAGGGAAGCCCTGGTCCCACCCACACATGGGAGGGACTATAGGTTGGATGTGAATATGTAGGTGAGCAAACTGTGTGTCCCACGTCAGAAGGAAACAGACAAAATGTGTGTATAATCGAGTGATTTTGCTAGAACAGCCACATAACTAAAGTTAGGCAAGGGGCAGGCAGACTTCAGAGATATTGAGGGTTCAATTACAGATGACAAAAATAAAGCAACTATTGCAATAAAGTGAATCACACGAATTCGTCAGTTTCCCAGTGCATTTAAAAGTTATGTTCAATATTTTGATGTAAGCCACTGGGGAAACCCAGGGAAGGGAAATACTGGCAAAGAAGTCTGAGAATGAATAGCCAATGAAGTAGGGAAAAAGTGAACATGTGGTGGAGTCATGGAGCCATGAAGATGAGGCAATGTTTAGAAGAAAGGATGTAAGCAGGTCAGTCACAACAAGGTAGAGATAACTTTCAGAGGCAGGAAGTTCAGGACATTTCTCTTCCAAGAGGAGTAGGCAGAGGAAACAAAAATAGTCGAAGACCTTGGGAGTCAGTTCCAAGTGTGGAGGCACATGGCTGGAAATCCTTCCAATCACAACACAGGATAACAGTGGCCTCCCTGTAAACCTGGCTCCAACTGGAGATGAGTCCGAGGAACTTCTGTCCCAGAAGATCTGGTGGCAGTGATCAACTTCAGGGAGAATGCTTCTCTGGGAGTGGAGAGTTCTTTATCTTTCCAGAGCAGAAAGAAGGCAATCTCTCCTGGCAGTAAGGCGACAGGGTTACGATGGATTCCTCTCCCCATTATCAGAATGAAACTAAAGTCTGTCAGCCAAGCCACTGAACACTCAGTCTTCCGTCTTTATGGGTCTAGCTACGACATTATTCCAGGAGTCTTTCAGCAAGTGAAAGGGAGGTCAGCCTGGGAAAATATATGCACAGAGTCTTCCGAGTTCTAGGGACTCGGAACATGTATCTGGGCTTGGGAGGCACCGTCTTGGACAGACTGACAAACAGAGGGAAGCACAGTACCCACCACCAATCCTAGGCAAGACTAGTACCAACTACACCCTTCCATCCTCCATTGCTAGAACCGAAGTATTTCCTTTTGTGCTTGTGTTGGCTGGTTAGTGGCTTTCTGTCTCCCATTTCAAGATAGTCTAGTCTGTTACACTCTCTGACTTACTCCTGCTGAGGCTTGCTTGGTTATTTTCATTTACAAGATGGAAACAATTAGCATCAGTCCTACCCATCTCATAAGCTGGACATGAAATTGATTTTGCAAAATGTGTCCTAAGGATTTAAGTCATTCCTAGATACCTGGCCCTCATTATGAGGAGGGTTGCAGAGCTCTGGACCCAGCAAAGCCTGCTCTCCCTTCAGTGATCCCGATTTCTGTAGATGGTGCCACCTGGTTGCTCTGACTGAAAATCATGGAGTCATTGTTGATGCCTTTCTTTCCAAATTCCACATACAATCCCTTGTGCATACTCAGTTGCTCAGTCATGTCTGACTCTTTGCAACTCCATGGACTGTGGCCCCCTAGGCTCCTCTGTCCATGGGATTTCACAGGCAAGAATACTGCAGTGGGTTGCCATTTCCTACTCCAGGGGATCTTCCTGACTCAGGGGATCTTCTTGCATCTCTTGCATTCACGGGTGGATTCTTCACCATCTGAGCCTCCAGGGAAGCCCTGGTCCCACCCACACATGGGAGGGACTATAGGTTGGATGTGAATATGTAGGTGAGCAAACTGTGTGTCCCACGTCAGAAGGAAACAGACAAAATGTGTGTATAATCGAGTGATTTTGCTAGAACAGCCACATAACTAAAGTTAGGCAAGGGGCAGGCAGACTTCAGAGATATTGAGGGTTCAATTACAGATGACAAAAATAAAGCAACTATTGCAATAAAGTGAATCACACGAATTCGTCAGTTTCCCAGTGCATTTAAAAGTTATGTTCAATATTTTGATGTTTTGTTGTTAGATGCATATACATTAAAGATTATGATGACTTTTGGGAAAAAAAAAAGTTATGTTCATACTATACTGTAGTCTATTATGTGTGTGATAGCATACATACTTACTTAAATTTTAAAATACCTTATTGCTAAAAAATATTAACCACCATCTGAGCCTTCAGCTAGTTGCACTCTTTTCAATAGTAACATCAAAGATCACTGATTGCAGATCACTATAACAAATATAATTTAAAAAGCTGAAAATACTGAGAGAATTACCGAAATATGACACAGAGACAAGAAATAAGCAAATGCTGTTGGGAAAATGGTGACAGTCGACTTGTTCAAGGCAGAGCTGGCACAAACCATCAATTCATAACAAATAAAAACCAACAAACAAAAACGCAGTATCTCAGAAGTGCAGTAAAATGAGGTGTGCCTGTTAAGTCATTCATGGCTATTGCAATTGTTTCCATGGTTTTACTTGTTTCATAAAAAAGATTGCTAGAGTCTTTTTTAAATCAATTCTTGCTGAAGTATACTTGCTTTACCTTGTAGCTGTGGTTCACAGTCTAGAACATGGACTCAAGTAGTTGCGGTACACAGTCTTAGTTGCCCTGTGACACAGGGAATCTTCTCGGACCAGGGATCGAACCCATGTCCCCTGCACTGGCAGGCAGATTCTTATCCACTGTACCACCCAGGAAGTCTGTGAGCACATTTTTAATGAGAACCCACCCTTGAAAGCCATGGGGACTTGAGGGCTTTCTTGTTACCACAGCACAACCTACCTTATCCTGACTGATGCATTTCCTCCGTAAGTATTTTACTAGGATACCAATAGTTTCCACCTTGATTTCTAAAGTTCCAGGTTATCTTCCAAACCTGGAAGATGTGATAGAGATTTCTGTAGTGTGATCACATCATTCTCTCTTTCCTAACTCAGGCATCCACAAACTTTTGCTGTCAAGAGCCAGACAGTAAATATCTCAGGTTTTGCCAGCCATATGGTCTCTGCCACAACAACTCGACTCTGCTGCTGTAGCGAAAGCTGCCACAGACAATAAATAAACAAATGTGAGTGGGCTTGTGCCAGCAAACTTTATTTATGAACACGGAAATTTGAATTGCATATCATCTTCATGTGTCACGAAATATTATTCTGCTTTGGACTTGTTGCAACACATAAAACACGTGAAGACCATTCGTAGCTACTGAATCACCTGAAAATGGGCAGGTTGCATTGGGCCTTCAGGCTGCAATTTGCTGACCTAACTGAAGGCTCCTAAGTCCTGAGCATGGTGTTGAAAGCCATTCACAGTTCCACCCCAGTGGTTTTGTCTCACATGCGTGCGCGCGCACACACACACACACACACTGTAAACTCCAGTCTTGAAGTTAACACCATTCTTTGAACCCACCTTGTTCTTGCTTGCCTCTAGAACTCAGCATGTGCTGGTCTTCCTCCTATGAATGCCCTTTGTCTCCTCCCAAACCAAGCAAGCTTTGACTAATCCATCAGGTTTGAGTTCAAATATCACATTCTCTCTCTCTTTTTTACTGATTTATTTTTGACTATGCTAGGTCTTCATTGCTGTGTATGGGCTTCCTCTAGTTGCAGCAAGCAGGGACTACTGGCTAGTTTTAGTGTGAGGTCTTCTCATTGCGTTGGCTTCTCTTGTTGTGGAGCACAGGTTCTAGGGAGACGAACTTGTGTCCCCTACATTGACAGGCAGATTCTTAACCACTGGACCACCAGGAAAGTCTCAACATTTTTGCTTTGTTAGATGAAGTATAGTTGATTTACAGTGCTTCAGATATACAGCAAAGTGATTCAGTTTCATATATATATATATATATATATATTCCTTTTCCGATTCTTTTCCATTATGGGAGGGGAGAGGCTTCTCAGGTGGCTCAGTGCTAAAGAATCTGCCTGCAATGCAGGAGACTCAGGTTCAATCTTTGGGTTGGGAAGATCCCCTGGAGAAGGATTTCTATTCTAGGCATTATAGGTTATGACTAGATATTGAATATAGTTCCCAGTGCTATACAGTAGGTCCTTGCTGTTTATCTATTTTATATATAGTGAAATGAAAATGTTAGTCACTCAGTCATGTCCAACTCTTTGTGACCCCTTGGACTGCAGCCCACCAGGCTCCTCTGTCCGTGGAATTCTCCAGGCAAGAATACTGGAGTGTGTAGCCATTCCCTTCTCCAGGGGATCTTCCTGACCCAGGGATCAAATCCAAGTCTCCCACATTGCAGGCAGATTATTTACTGTCTGAGCCACAAGGGAAGCCCTTTATATATAGTAGTGTGTATCTGATGATCCCAAATTCTCAGAGGCACAGAGAATGTGAGCAACTAAATTGGCCTCTGGCATGGGGAAAGGTTTTATGAAGAATGTGATATTACAGGGACTTCACTGGTGGTCCAGAGGCTAAGATTCCAGGCTCCCAATGCAAGGGGCCTGGGTTTGATCCCTGGCCAGGGAATTGGATCCCACATGCTGCAACCAAAGATTACACATGCCACAACTAAGACCTGGCACAGTCAAATAATTAAATAAATATTTAAAGACAAATCAGATATTCAGTTTAGTTGCTCAGTCATGTCCAACTCTTTGCGACCCCATGGACTGCAGCACACCAGGCCTTTCTGTCCATCACCAACTCCCGGAGTTTACTCAAACTCATGTTCATTGGGTCAGTGATGTCATCCAACCATCTCATCCTCTGTCATCCCTTCGTCTCCTCCTGCCTTCAATCTTTCACAGCATCAGAGTATTTTCCAATGACTCAGTTCTTCTCATCAGGTGGCCAAAGTATTGGAGCTTCAGCTTCAGCCTCAGTCCTTCCAATGAATATTCAGGACTGATTTCCTTTAGGATGGACTGGTTGGATCTCCTTGTAGTCCAAGAGACTCTCAAGAGTCTTCTCCAACACCACAGCTCAAAAGCATCAGTAGCTTCAGTGCTCAGCTTTCTTTATAGTCCAACTCTCACATCCATACATGACTACTGGAAAAACCATAGCTTTGACTAGATGGACCTTTGTTGGCAAGGTAATGTCTCTGCCTTTTAACATGCTGTCTAGGTTGGTCATAACTTTTCTTTCAAGGAGCAAGCATCTTTTAATTTCATGGAGATCTGGTATTCCCATCTCTTGAAGAATTTTCCACAGTTTGTTGTGATCCACACAGTCAAAGGCTTTGGCATAGAAAACACATTTATGGCTACCAAAGGGGAAAGGGGAAGGATAAATTGGGAATTTGGGATCAACAGATACTCACCACCATAAGTAAATCTGATGATCTATAATGTGATGTAATATCACATTCTTCATAGAAGTTTTCCCCATGCCAGAGGCCAACCTAGTAGCTCTCATTCTATGTTCCTCTATGTGCCTTTGCATGTGCCCTTATGGTAGAAACCAGTGACTCTAATATTCTGAAGCAGGGCTTTTCAGCCTGAGAACCACTGGAATTGGGGGCTAAATAATTCTTTGTTGCAAGCACTGTCCTATACACTGTAGGATATTAGAAGCCACCTAGGCCTCTCCCCAGGGGCTGGTGGCTCAGTGGTAAAGAATCTGCTTGCCAAGCAGGAGACATGGGTCAGGAAGGTCCCCTAGAGGAGGAAATGGCAAACCACTCCAGTATTTTTGCCTGGGAAATCCCATGGACAGAGGAGCCTGGTGGGCTACAGTCCACAGGATAACAAAGAGTCAGACACGACTTAACAACTAAACAACAAGGCCTCTACCCACAAGATAATACAACCCCCTAGACTTATCAGTCAAAAATGTCTCCAGATATTGCCACATTCCCTTTTGCCCACCTCCTCCTCCATTGAGAACCACTGCCCTAAATATTTACTTGGGCATTTAAACTCATAGTCCCTTGAGAACAAAGGCTAAATATTCTTCCTTATACCCATAAGCCCCAAGCACCCAGGCTGGCATTTAGCAGACCTTTAGTAAATATTCGATGCCTGGAAAAATGAATAAGACATTGAAAATCGTGGACTCCATTAGCATTGATCTGAATAATCTTTTAAAAGATGTAATTCTAGTCACTCTACTGTTGTTGGTTTTTTTTCTTTACCTTTGCAAAAAAGGCAGTTTTGTAAAATCTGAGCCTCATAAACGGATTTTCTAGCACATGTATTGTTTTATTTATGCTGCTCTCACAAGTGCAATTAACACTGCATCTGTTTTACTAACAATTCCCTTTGTTTTATGTAGTGCTTTATATTTCTCAGAATGTGCACAGGCCTGGGCTTTTCACAATCTGCAAGTGGAGAAAGATAGCTGCATATGGATTGAGGGGGGAAGACAACGAAAAATCTTCTAGAGCCATTTCCCTGTTCTCTGGCATGTCCCAGGCTAAATGTGCTCATTTGTTTACACATCCCATCTCACTTCCTGTAGATCAGAGGAGACAAGAAGAGATAACGCTCTCCAGTGAGAGCTTTGTATTTGGGGGCCTGAGGAATTTTCCCTTTAGTGATGTTTGGATGGGTCCTCCCGGAGTATCTTTCCTTTTCACAGTCAAACGTGCTTAAGTAACATCCACTTTACACCCAGTTGTACATGGTTGGATCTAGAGCTTGTCATACTGAGTGAAGTAAATCAGCCAGAGAAGGAGAAATATCATGACTTTGGGAAGGTCGTGTACACGCTGCTGTATTTAAAACTGATAACCAAAAAAGACCTATTTATTGTATGGCACATGGAACTCTGCTCAATGTTATGCGTCAGCCTGGATGGGAGGGGGATTTGGGGGAGAATGCATACATGCTAAGTAGCTTCAGTTCAGTTCAGTCACTCAGTCGTATCCAACTCCTTGCAACCCCATGAACTGCAGCACACCAGGCCTCCCTGTCCATCACCAAGTCCCGGAGTTCACCCAAACCCATGTCCATCGAGTCGGTAATGCCATTCAGCCATTTCATCCTCGGTCGTCCCCTTCTCCTCCTGCCCCCAATCCCTCCCAGCATCAGAGTCTTTTCCAATGAGTTAACTCTTCGCATGAGGTGGCCAAAGTATTGGAGTTTCAGCTTTAGTATCAGTCCTTCCAATTAACACCCAGGACTGATTTCCTTTAGAATGGACTGGTTGGATCTCCTTGCAGTCCAAGGGACTCTCAAGAGTCTTCTCCAACACCACAGTTCAAAAGCATCAATTCTTCGGCGCTCAGCTTTCTTTATAGTCCAACTCTCACATCCATACATGACCACTGGAACAACTGTAGCCTTGACTAGACAGACCTTTGTTGGCAGAGTAATGTCTCTGCTTTTGAATATGCTATCTAGGTTGGTCATAACTTTCTTTCTAAGGAGTAAGCGTCTTTTAATTTCATGGCTGCAATCACCATCTGTTGTGTCCAACTCTTTGCAACCTATGGACTATGGTCTGCCAGGTTCCTCTGTCCATGGGATTCTCCAGGCAAGAACACTGGAGTGGGTTGCCATGTCGTCCTCCAGGGGATCGTCCCAACCCAGGAAGTGAACCCAGGACTCCTGTGTCTCCTGCATTGCAGGCAGATTCTTTACCGCTGAGCCACCAGGGGAAGAAGTCTTCCCTGACTAAGTGACTAAGTGACTTAGTCCCTTCACTGTCCACCTGAAACTCCTGCAACACTGTTAATTGGCTATACCCCAATACAAAATATTTCTAGTGCTTAAAAAAAAAAATCAGTGTTTGATAGGAAAAAAAAGCTTTATTTAACTGATCAAAAATAAATAAATAAATAAAAAGACGTGATACAAATGAATTTATTTACAAAACAGAAACAGACTCACAGACTTAGAGGACAAACTTATGATCTCTGGGGGATAGAAGGCAGGTAGGGATTGTTAGGGAGTTTTGGATGGACAGGTACACACTGCTATATTTGAAATGGATAACCAACAAGGACCTACCATGTAGAACAGGGCACTCTGCTCAATGTCATATGGCAACCTGGATGGGAGGGGAGGTTGGGGGAGAATGAATATGTATATGTACATGTATATGTATATGTGTATATGTACAGCTGAGTCCCTTTTCTGTCCACCTGAAACTGTCACAACACTGTTAATTGGTTATGCTCCTGCTGCTGCTGCTAAGTGGCTTCAGTCGTGTCCAACTCTGTGAGACCCCATAGACGGCCACCCACCAGGCTCCCCCATCCCTGGGATTCTCCAGGCAAGAGCACTGGAGTGGGTTGCCATTTCCTTCTCCAATGCATGAAAGTGAAAAATGAAAATGAAGTCGCTCAGTCGTGTCCGACTCTTAGCGACTATACCCCAATACAAAAGGAAAGGTTAAAACAAAACGAAACAAAACCCACTAGTCAAAGTACATCCAGTGCTCATGAGTCCTAAGGCCCATTTGACCAAAGAAGATCAGGCTTCAAGATGCAAATACGTTCCAGTCCTTTACTGTTTCCTCCCTTCTTCCCAGATGGGTCAAATGTACGCCAGAACAGATCCCATTTTCCTGGTGTGGATATTAAGGAGGATAGGTGAGTAGCGAGTTTTCCCTTTAGCACAGTTAGGATGATAACATTTTAAGAGGGATGGAGAACAGTGCGCAGGTG
The DNA here is from genome assembly GCA_006410635.1 of Cephalophus harveyi. NCBI lineage: Eukaryota > Metazoa > Chordata > Mammalia > Artiodactyla > Bovidae > Cephalophus > Cephalophus harveyi. Next base: position 59,360 of record SJYT01044587.1, on the reverse strand, counting down.
AGCAGCATGGGCAGTTGAGCCAGGTCACCTGGACTGCTACCCTGAGCCCCCCGTCCCAGTTGGGGGACCTTGGACGTGCTTATTTTTTGTTTTGTTTTGTTTTTTGTTTGTTTGTTTTTTTAACGCATTTTATTGAAGTACAGTTGATTTACAATGTTGTGTTAATTTCTGCTGTACAGCAAAGTGATTCAGTCATATATATACATCCTTTATATATATGTACACATTCTGTATATACACACACACATTCTTCTTATATTCTTTTTCATCATAGTTTGACCGTAGACTATTGAATATTGTTTTCTGTGCTACATAGTAGGACCTTGCTGTTGATCCATTCTATATATAATAGTTTTTTTAATGTATTTTATTGAAGTACAGTTGATTTACGATGTGTTTTCTGCTGTACAGCAAAGCGATTCAGTTATATATATATATATATATAATATACATTCTTTATATATATGTACACATTCTGTACACACACACACATTCTTTCTATATTCTTTTCCATCATGGTTTAACCACAGAATATTGAAGGCTACTCTCCGTGCTATACAGTAGGACCTTGTTGTTGATGCGTTCTATGTATAATAGTTGGCGTCTGCTAACCCCAGATACCCAGTCTATCCCTCCCCCACCGCCTCTCCTCCTGGCAACTACAAATCTGTTTTCTACTGGACATACTTTTTAACCTCTTCATAGACGGTTTTCTCTTTGGCAAAGAGGGATGAAAGTAGTACTAGCATCCTAGGATTGTAATAAAGATTAAAAGATGGATACATAAAAAGCACTTAGCAAAGTGCATGGTAAACACACAATAAATGCTATTTATTATTCATAGGATTCCATGAAAACAGTCAATTAATGTTAGCTATTATTATACCAGGAGTTAAAATTGTTCTTTGGAGATCCTATGGTTCACATCTTCCCTTTAAAAGATATTAACCCTTAATTCCTATCCCAAGGAAAAAAAAATTTTTTTGAATGCCCAGAGATGCTGTAACAATCATCTTAACAGAAAAGGGAAGGAAGATAAAGTTGAACTTTCTTGTTTTGAGGACCTACAATGTGCCAAGCTTTCTGCTTTAGATGTATATTGTTCCATCAGAGAATGTAAACTCGGTGAAGTCAGGGGCTTTGCCTGATCCACATGATAAAATGTGATAACACAATGAATGGAAATCACAGGATATTGGGGAGAATAAAAACTGGGTCCCAGGTCTTGCAATCACACTACTGGATACATGTCTGGAGAAAAACACAGTCTGAAAGGATACATCATTGAAGGATCATTTACAGTAGCCAAGACCTGGAAGCAACCTAAATACCCAGTGACAGAGGGATGGATAAAGAAGATGTGGTACATGTATATAATGGAATATTGTTGCTGTTGTTGTTTAGTCACTAAGTCATGCTCAACTCTTTGAAATCCCATGGACAGTAGCCCACCAGGCTCCTCTGTTCATAGGATTTCCCAGGTAAGAATACTGGAGTGGGTTGCCATTTCCTTCTTTGGGGAAATCTTCCCAACCCAGGGATTGAACCCTCCTCTTCTGCATTGGCAGGCAGATTCTTTACTGCTGAACCACCAGGGAAGCCCACAATGGACTATTACTCAGCCATTAAAAAGAATAAAATCATGCTATTTCCAGCAACATGGATGGACCTGGAGATTGTCATACTGAGTGAAGTAAGTCATCCCTTATCAGCAGAATCTAAAAAGAAGTTACACAAATGAACTTACTTACAAAACAAACACAGATTCACAGACTTAGAGAATGAACTTATCACCCAGGGAGAAGGATGGGAGGAAAGGATAATTAGGGAGTTTGGAATGGACATATATACATTACTGTATTTTGAATGGGCAGCCAACAGGGACCTGCTGTATAGCACAGGGAACTCAGCTCAGTGTTATAAGGCAGCCTGGATGGGAGGGAGCTTTGGGGGAGAATGGATGGATACATGTAGACGTATGGCCGAGTCCCTTCACTGTGCACCTGTATCTATCGCGACATTGTTAGTCAGCTATACTCCAATACAAAATTAAAAGTTAAGAAATAAATAAATAAAATCTGGCTACCAGGGGTGAAGCCCTCACAGAGATGGCTACTGAGTCGAGTCTGTCCCTTCACTGTGCACCTGTATCTATCGCGACATTGTTAGTCAGCTATACTCCAATACAAAATTAAAAGTTAAGAAATAAATAAATAAAATCTGGCTACCAGGGGTGAAGCCCTCACAGAGATGGCTACTGAGTCGAGTCTTAAAGAAAAAAGTAGGTGAGAGAGAAAAGGATTGTGTGCACACTCTACCCTATTTTGCCTCCCCCTTTTTTTTTTTTTTTCCATGCCTGAGTCACCAAACCCTCCCTCTTCCCATACCCTGGGGTTATGTGCAGGACACAAACATTAACACCAGAGACCGTTTTTTATGGTCTTTTCCTCTGCACTGAGGGGGGAATATATATTTTGCAAGCCTTAACAAAAGCTTGATTCCAAGCCTTGATAAAGCATTACTCATTCTTCCATGAGTAACCTGTTTGGATGACCCTCCCCTAGAGATGAAGCCATGACTGGATACAATGATTGCCATCTTCTAAATTTAACCGACCGAGTAGATGCATCACTTGCGAGCGAGACAGAGCCTTTCCCTTCCTCACTTGGAGAAGTGGGATGTTTATGACCTGTTTATAAAAGTCTGCATAAAATATAGCTTCAGAGTCATATCTGTGAGTAGGCTACCTGGAGTCAAGTGTGTCTTTTAAAATATGAGGCATCACTTGCAAGAATGCTTTCTTGGTCTCTTCCCCCCCACCCAAACTTTGGCCCCCTTGAATCCATAAATAACATAAATAACAACATGAGGTGATGGCTTGACCACTACTTCCATCGTGCCCTCACCTGTACGAGATGTCCTCCCTGGTGGATTTTTGTTAAGAAACAAAATACAACTTTTATTGAGATCAATAAAAGATTAAGGTGACAAAGTGATTTATTGACTGTAGAGGAGGCTCATTTTTCCCTCACAGCTGCAATAGCTACCAGAAAGGATTTTTGTTGTTGTTGTTGTTGTTTTACCCTGGGTCTTTAGGAAAGTTGGGAGAAGCCAAGGCTCATTTATCAAATCAAAAGACAATGATTAAAAACTATAAGGAAACAGACAAAGAACACACACATGAGCCAAAGTTGGCCTTTCATGGGTTCTTTTGCTGAAATACCAGGTTAGAGAGGATGAATAGAGAGAGGAAATACATGGGTGTGATGCAGACTGAAGCTCAGCTGGATGAGAGGAACAGTGGGTCAGAACCTTAGGCTGAGGTCGAAGCAAAGAAAACATACATGGTGGGAGGCAAGACACTAGACCGAAAGCACGGAATCTGTTGTTAACCATGGCTGGGCGCAACCTGGAGATCTGGAAAGAGCATGACCTCAGGAAGGGACGACCACCCCTGACGCTTCATTTGAACCAGACTCTTCAGATATGCAAGGACTTCAGTGTTCTGCCCCCCCAGACGCTTTCCCATGCTGTTCCTCCTGCTGGCAATGTCCCAACATCCAGCCCCCTTCCTTTCTTGAAAACCCATGTACTCATCCTTCAAAGCAAACTGAAATACCTCCTCTTCTGCTCTAACCCCTCCCAAATGGAATGAGTCTCTATAATGTCTAATGAGGACAACTGCCAGAAACCCTCATGCACATGAGCCCCTACTAGCCGCCAGAGGATGGATATCCCCTACCATCCATCACACAGAGCCTTACACATGCTAAGGATGTTCAGGCAGCCAAGGAAAAGTGGGAGTTTCTTTTTAGGCCTACATTCCCTGAGCCTCACACATGCTTGGTATTTAGTAAATACCTTTTTAACAACTGAATATATGATTTAATTAAATCCTCAGAACAATCCAGAAGTGACAGATATTATTGTCCCCATTTTTGTTGTTGTTCAGTTGCTAAGTGTCCGACTCTCTGTGACCCCATGGACTGCAGGACACCAAGCTTCCCTGTCCTTCACTGTCTCCCAGAGTTTGCCCAAACTCACGTCCACTGAGTTGGTGATGCCATCCAACCATCTCATCCTCTGTCACTCCTTCTCCTCCTGCCCTCAATCTTTCTCATCATCAGGGTCTTTTCCAATGAGTCAGCTCTTCAAATCAGGTGGCCAAAATATTGGAGCTTCAGTTTCAGCATCAGTCCTTCCAATGAATATTCAGGGTTGATTTCCTTTAGGATGGACTGGTTTGATCCTCATTTTGCAGAAAGGGAAACTAACATCCAGAACTTCACCCAAGGCTTAAGCATGGCTGACATTTCACGTCTCTCTCCTCTGTCTCTTGCTACAGGAAGTAACTCTACTAACCACACTCCACCCCACCCCCAGAATCCAATAGCACAAGGGCAGGAAAAATAAGCTCTGAGACCATAGACAAAGTCAAAATTAGAGATGTTTATGGTACAGAACATAATCCCGACTTCAGGGCTACTTTTAAAGAAAATTAGGTCTAACACTACTGTTAACAGAAAAGCATCCTATGATGTTCTCTGCCATCTCTGAGACTTATGGCACCTTCTTTAGGTGGAGAACAGGGTGGGGAGTTACGGACAGGCTTCCAGTTTAATGGTCTTCATGAGCTCTCCATTAACCATACAATGAATTGATTTTTTAACTTATTGAAGTGCTGTTGGTTTACAATATTGTGTTAATTTCTGCTGTACAGCAAAGTGATTTAGCTATACTATACATATACATTTATATATATATTCTTTTTAATATTTTTCCATTATGATTAATGATAGGATACTGAATACAGTTCCCTGTGGTCTCCAGTAGGACCTTGCTGTTTTACTTATTGAAGTGCTGTTGGTTTACAATATTGTGTTAATTTCTGCTGTACAGCAAAGTGATTTAGCTATACTATACATATACATTTATATATATATTCTTTTTAATATTTTTCCATTATGATTAATGATAGGATACTGAATACAGTTCCCTGTGGTCTGCAGTAGGACCTTGCTGTTTATCCATTCTGCTTATCATACTTTGCTTCTGCTGATCCCAAACTCCCAATCCATCCTTCCCTCACTGCCCCCCGCCACTGGCACCCACAGGTCTGTCCCCCACTCCTGTGAGTCTGTTTCACAGATAAGTTCATTTGTGTCATGTTTTAGATTCTGCATATGAGTGATATCTTATGGCACGTGCTCGTCTTTGTCTGACTTACTTAGTATGATCATCTCTAGGTCCATCCGTGTTGCTGTGAATAGCGTTGCCTCTACAATGAGTCAATTTTAAATTCTGACAGTAAGAAACCCAAGGAGTTCCCTGGTGGTCCAGTGGTTAAGACACCACACTTCTACTGCAGGGGACAGGGGTTTGATCCCTGGTCGGGGAACTAGATCCCACATGAAAAAAAATAGAAAAAAAAGAAACCTAGTAGCATTGCTATCTTCTGGATCAGCATTCCTATGAACACCGCTCTAGAGAAAGCTGAGTTTGCCAAGCATTGATTTTTTTTCTTTAAATAATCCAACACAATTTCACTTCTAGGAATCCATCCCACAGATATAGTAGCATTTGTGAGAAATGATGTAATCACTGCTTTATTTATTGTAGTCATGTCTGCAAGAGGAAAGTTTTGGAAACTACCCAAAAGTCCATCACTAGGGGACTATGAAAGAATATATGCATGCTCAGGCAATTACATAATAGGCAGGCATTTAAAGAGATGAAAGTGATTCTTCGTGTCCTGCTATAAGAGGACTGGCAAGATATTAAGCAGAGAAGGACGATATAACAGATCTAGATACATAGGTAGATGTCAAGGTAGAGATGAGAGAGTCAGGGATACAGATATGGATAAGGCTGAAGAGAGACAGAGACACACAGACACACAGAGGGATGTTTATGTAGAATATCTCTGGAAGGATTCAGGATATAGGATAATCAGCCATTGCAGTTGCTTCCAAGGAGTGAAAAATGCATGTCTAAAGAGCACTGGTAGGGAAAAAAGTTTTCCCTCTTGTATCCTTTTAATTCTCTGCTGCATACATGTGTTGTCATATACATTTCACTCAGCAAACACAAACGAAGTGCCTATTATGTGCCAAGTACATGGAAATAATCAACAGACGGTAATCCCTAAGCCCTGCTAGCACAGAGATAGAAAATAAACATGACAAATAAATTAAACATGTCATCACATGTGCCAGTCACACGTGCTAAGGAGAAGAAAAGTAAACAAAAGTGCTAAAGAGGAGTTGACACTTGAGGGCCAGTTACTGTTGAGTAGAGAAAGAGAGGAGGGAGAGAGTCTGGTCGGTGTGGGGGGAGGCAGTCTATTCAGGAAAAGCTGGGACCACGGTGTGATGGATCATGTTCCAGGGATGTCTGAGGACGAGTGAGACCCATGTGGCTGGAGTGAGCTGGGGCAGGGCAATGGCTACTGAGGTCAGAAGGGTGACCACGGGTCAGACCACTTGGGTCTTGCAGGAGGAATTTTGGCTTTTACTTTGGGTGAAATGGGAACCATGAAGGGCTTGGAGGACAGAAGTGGTGTGACCAGACTTAATGTTTTAGTATCAGTGGTTGCTGTGGCTTCTGTGTGGAGAATGGACAATAAGGGGGTGGAGGGGATACCAGAACCATGAACCATGAGCCAGCAGTTATTGCAATACCCAGAGGAAGGAGGATGATGGTGCCTAGAAAGGGGGTGGCTGTGGGGGGAGAGGAGTTCTTGGATTCTGGATGCGTATATATATATATATATATATTTTTTTTTTTTTTCTGAGTATAGTTTTGAGCTTCCTTAGTGGCTCAAATAGTAAAGAATCTGCCTGCAAGGCAGGAGACCCAAGTTCAATCCCTGGATCAGGAAGATTCCCCAGAGAATGATATGGCAACCCACTCCAACATTTTTCCCAAAGAATTCTATGGACAGAGGAGTGTGGCGGGTTACACTCCATGGGGTTACAAAGAGTCAGACACAACTGAGCTACTAACAAGCATAGTTGCTTTACAATGTGGTGTTAGTTCTTGCTGTACAGCCAAATGAATCAGCCATATGCATATCCCTCTCTTTTGGATTTCCTTCACATTTAGGACACCACAGAGCACTGAGTAGAGTTCCCTGAGCCATACAGTGGGTTCTCATTAGTTATCTATTTTATACACAATATCAATAGCTCTGGATGTATCTCAAAGGTAGAGCTCATAAGATTCAATAATATACCAGATGGGAGATATTAGAAAAACAGGAGCCAAAGATGATACTGAAATTCTGGACTTGGACTTCAGGACATGGTGGGAGCAGAAGAGAGAGAGAGAGACAGAGAGGGAAAGAGACAGAAGAAGGGAGGGAGAGAGGGAGAGGAAGAATGAATGGGTAAACTGACAGCCAATCTGGAAGAACGGGAGGCATCTGAGAAGAGAGTGCTTCAGCGGGCCAGCAGCCCACACACTCCCCGAAGCTATGAGACAGTCCTCAGTGTCACTGGTCTCAGGCAAGTCCAGCTACAACCCAGGAGCTCAGCCAGATTGCAGTCTCTCTACTCCCAAGAGGTTCAGGACTTGAGCTCCGAGTCTAACATGTCTGGGTTCTTTACCTAGATCTACCACTTCCTGGCTGTGTAACCTCAGACAGATTACCTAACCTCTCTTTATATCCCTTTTTCTGTATGCTAGGTGGAGGAAGTAATGCTATCTGCTTCCTTGGGTTTTGGTCCATGGGAAGTAATTTAACTCATGTAAAGGGCTGAGCATCACATCTGACTCACCCTGACAGCTCAGTTAATACCAGTTGCTTCTAGGAAAATGGAAAATGTTTTACGTGGGTCATATGCTGAACTTTTGGGTTGAAAGAAGCAATGGGTGGAAAACCCTAGACCTTCATACTCTATACAGTATCACATAAATGTAAATGGCGATTGATGATGGTGATGATGGTGGCGGTGATGATATAACTGATGGAGTTGATAATGGTGATGACGGTGATGGTGATGATGGTGATGATGGTGGTGGCGATGGTGATGGTGATGGTGATGATGGTGATGATAAAGATGGTGATGATGGTGGTGGTGGTGATGGCGATGATTACTGATGTCACCATCTTCTTGACTCTTGATAACATAATAGGATGGGAGAATTAAATCCTCCTTGGGGGCTAAAAGGTACAGCAGAGGACAGGCTGGTTAACAAAGAGACAGGAATTTGGCCAACTGAAGGGATAGAGCTGTTTATCCTGGATACAAGGAGATTTCAGAGCAGGGAGCCACTCGGAGTTGGCAGAAGAATGGATTGTTTCAGCCCCTCTCCAAACACCTTCCTCCAGGGGGGTCCAGTGAAGGTGTTTCAGAGGCACCTGTGTGCAGGCCTTGTTAGAAGCAGAAAGAAAGGAGGCATTGATTTCAACACAGGTCATTCTGCCCCATTAGCGTGTTTTCAGCACCCAACTGCACAGAGCAGAGGGTGGGAGCCGTTCCGAGCGACCCGGCAGGCCAAGCCTCAGACAATCATGAGGATGGCTGCCTGGCACCATAACGGTCCAGTTCAGTTCACTCACTCAGTCGTGTCTGACTCTTTGCGACCCCATGAATTGCAGCACACCAGGCCTCCCTGTCCATCACCAACTCCCGGAGTTCACTCAAACTCATGTCCATCGAGTCGGTGATGCCATCCAGCCATCTCATCCTCTGTCGGCCCCTTTTCCTCCTGCTCCAAATCGCTCCCAACATCACAGTCTTTTCCAATGAGTCAACTCTTCGCATGAGATGGCCAAAGTACTGGAGTTTCAGCTTTAGCATCATTCCTTCTGAAGAACACCCAAGACTGATCTCCTTTAGAATGGACTGGTTGGATCTCCAAGCCCATCATTTTCCTCAAGCTTGAAAATGACTGGTCTGCTTCCATCCACAGACAAATAGGGGTGGTACAAAGAGGGAAAGGATCCATGCGACACGGACACACACGCACAAAACCCACACACCAAGAGAGACCCCCAGGGACAGCTGATCACAGGTGCAGACTGATGGGCAGGCACAGAGAGACCCTAAGACACACAGCGAGACATACAGACAGCAAAACACCACGCAAAATGCATCCACAGCGAAACCCATACACGCACGCGAGAGATGATCGAGAACACAAATATACAAAAATGCAAATACCGACAAACACAGTGAGAGATACAAGAGGCAGACATACAGAGGCCTAGATATACACACTTGTTTATGCATCCATGCACAAGTATGTGTCACATAGTGCCATGGTTAAAAACTAAACTTCAACTAGAAATCAGTGTGGAAAGAGTAAAAAGGAATGATGGTGAGAATTCTACTAGTTCCTGTGTTCAAAGGGGGAGAGGGGGTGCTCTGCACTCTCCCCACCACGGATCCTGTGTGAGTCTCTATCTGCTGTAGTTTGCTCTGCACGTTTGCAGTTCTGATTTAGATGATAGATAGAAACCATTTATACAGTTAAACACAGTAGGGGTCTAAATGTTGTTCCCTGCAGAACACCAGATGTGAATAGATGAACATTTGATTGTCCTCGCGCCTGTTTCTGACAAGCTAACAGATAAGAAACCATCCCACTGAATTCCCAGAAAACCGGAGACCGCAAATACAGATAGCAGCACGCAGGAAGAACTAGGATGTATTAAGGCAGATTTCTAAATATTAAAGAGATGGCAGCTGGCCGGGCTTCCCTCAGCAGACTTTGTAGGCGGGATATCAGTTGATAACCAAGATGAATGAGCAGAGCATAGACTGGGGAGTTTGCAGAGCCTCGGAATGACCTCATGCCGGCAGTAAACAGGTGTCGTGTGCACGTCTGGACACGGGGGTATTTGGTAGTGGGGAGGTCTCACTGTCTGAAATTGTCTTTTCTAATAGCTGCCTGAAATTCCACTAGGAAGTTTTCAGAATTCTTTGTTGAAATATAAATGCAAACATGAAAAGAGGTCCAACATCACTAGTCACTGGGGAAAGGCAAACCCAAGCTACAAGGATGTGGAGAAATTGGAACCCCTGCGTGTGGCTGCTGGGAGTATAAAATGATGCAGCTGCTGCGGAAAATGGCATGGTGGTGCCTCAAAAAAATTCCACATAGAAATTACCATAGAATCCAACAATTCTACTCCTGGGTACATATATACTGAAAAGAAGTAAAAGCAAGGACTCAAATATTTGTATATCCATGGTGGCAGCATTATTCATAATAATCAAAAGGTGGAAGTAACCCATGTCCATCAACAGATGAATGGATAAATAAATTGTGGTCTCTACATACAACGGGGTATCATTTGGGTTAAAAACAGAAGGGAATTTCGACACAGGCTACCACATGGATGAATCTTGACGCTATGCTGAGGGAAAGAAGACAATCAAGAAAGGACAACTATTGTATGATTGCACGTATATGAGGCACCTAGAGTGATCTAACTCAGAGAGACAGAGAGTAAAATGGTGGTTTCCAGGAGCCGGAAATGGAAGATGGGACATTTGTTTAATGAATACGGAGTTTCAGTTTGAGACGATGAAAAGTGTTCTGGAAATGGATGCTGTCAATATTTGCACAGCAACATGAACATACTTAAAGCCACAGAACTTACATTATTAAATAGTTGGTTATTACAGTAAATTTTGCTCTCCCAGATGGAGCTAGTGGTAAAGAATCTGCCTGCCAATGCAGGAGATGCCAGTTCAATCCCTGGGTTGGGAAGATCCTCTGGAAGAGAAAATAGCAACCCACTCCAGTATTCTTGCCTGGAGAATCCCACAGAAAGAGGAGCCTGGCAAGCTACAGTCCATGGGGTCACAAAGAGTTGGACATGAATAAGCACCTGAGTACATGTACACATAGTAAATTTTATATTGTGTGTATTTTACTGCAACAGTACATCTATATTGCATTATGGGCTAATGCGTGAAACCATGTCTAATCAGTGGGATCATAAAGATTAGTTAGCAGCCCACAGAAAGCGAGATCTCTTAGAAAGAAAGGAGAAGCTCTTAGACATGTGATCCCAGACAATTATCCCAAGTGATAGAGGGCATCTGAATGGCACAGTGACTCCCATCAACATACCTCCGCTTCTCATCAAAGTTGAACTGTCCTAGGTTCCAATGCCTACCAGTCATCCTCTCCTGAGCAAAGTAGCTAAGCCCATAATTAAGACTCTTCTGTTTCCACTGGTTTATCCCAACAAGATCCTAAATTGAGAGGGAGCAAAAGAAGAAAAGAGTCAACTCAAGATAGCCCGGATGGCTAAATATATTAAAGACATCCTAAGGAATCACTGACACATTGTGCCTCTTTTGTTCTGGGGCTCATGGCCCCTGCACTGAGGATTTTATGTATACTATGTGTACTCGCAGCAGCAGCTACAGAAGTCACCATCTCTGTTTTGCAGAAAAGGATACCAAAACAGAGGCCATTTCTTAAAAAAATTTGTCCCCAATTTAACAGCCTACAAGTGGTAGAACCAGGATTCAAACCCAGAAAGTTCACTACCAAAACTCCAAAGCCTGTGAATGGCAACCCGCTGCAGCATTCTTGCCTAGAAAATCCCATGGTCAGAGGAGCCTAGGGTTGTCTAAGTCATAGAGACAGATAGATGGGTCTCATGCATTGAAGGCAGATTCTTTTTCTTTTTTTTTACTTTATTTTACTTTACAATACCGTATTGGTTTTGCCATACATTGACATGAATTCACCACAGGTGTATACGAGCTCCCAATCCTGAATCCCCCTCCCTCATCCCATCCCATATCCTTTCTCTGGATCATCCCCGTGCACCTGCCCCAAGCATCCTGTATCCTGTCCAAATTCTTTTTCATCCGAGTGACCAGGGAAGCCCCATTATTCCCATTATCGATTCCCAACAATTGGGGGCGCTCCCAATCTAGCATCTGTAGGGGACTTGCCTGGCTGTCCACTGATTAAGACTTCGCCTTCCAATGCAGAGGGTACAGGTTCAATCCCCAGTCAGAGAATTAAGATTCCACGTGCCTTGCAGCCAAAAAATCACAACATAAAACAGAAACAATATTGTAACAAATTCATCCAAAAAAAAATCTAGCATTTATAAAAACCTATATAATTATTTAGGACTTCCTAAATAATTGGGACAGATAGGGACTTCCCAGGTGGCTCATTGGTAAAAGAATCCACCTGCCAATGCAGGAGACACAGGAGATGCTGGTTTGATCGCTGGGTCGGGAAGATCCCCTGGAGGAGGAAATGGCAATCCACTCCAATATTCTTGCCTGGAGAATCCCATGAACATAAGAGCCTGGCAGGCCACAGACCATAGGGTCACTAAAAGTCAGAGATTACTGAATCACTGAGCATGCAAAACAACCTAAGCCCCTTAAAAAACATCAATGACACTTGCTTGGTGCTAGAATTATATCAGGGCTTCTCCCATGGAGATTTTGCTCTCCTCCCCAAGGAACAGCTGGCAATGTCTGGAGAGGGTTGAGGGGTGTGTGCTAGTGGTATCACTGGTATCTAGTGGGTAGAGGCCAGAGATACTAAGCATTCTAACCCCTCCTCCCCCAACAAAGAATTATCTGACCTCAAATGTCAATGGAACCGAGGCTCAGAAACCCTGAATTTTATCAACTGTGTGTGAGAAGGCTGGTTGTGTCTTCCCTCCATCCCTGCCTACATCTTTGTTTCTCATCTGCTTTCTAATTCATCTGCTCAATCACTTACCCAAAGAGAAAAATACCCACTCTTGTCCCCGAGCATGAATTGAGGAGAGACAACAATTGAAGTGCTCTTCAGATCTTCTGAGCAAACACATGCAGAGTGGGCAAGCAGAAGATAATTGCCAAGAAAAAGACTACTCCCAAACCATGGATTAAGAGACACAATTTTCCAAGTAAACTATGTAGAACCTGTAATTTTTGCAAAGCAGAAATAGAGACACAGAGAACAAATATATGGATACCAAGGAGTGGGATGAATTGGGAGATTGAGGATGATATATAGGACACTATTGATGGCTATTGTTGTTGTTTCACATCTAAGTCGTGTCCTACTATTTTGCAACTCCATGGCCACAGGACTGGANAATAACCTCAGATATGCAGATGACACCATCCTTATGGCAGAAAGTGAAGAGGAACTAAAGAGCCTCTTGATGAAAGTGAATTAGGAGAGTGAAAAAGTTGGCTTAAAGCTCAACATTCAGAAAACGAAGATCATGGCATCCGGTCCCATCACTTCATGGGAAATAAATGAGGAAACAGTGGAAACAGTATCAGACTTTATTTTGGGGGCTCCCAAATCACTGCAGATGGTGATTGCAGCCATGAAATTAAAAGACACTTACTCCTTGGAAGAAAAGTTATGACCAACCTAGATAGCATTTTCAAAAGCAGAGACATTACTTTGCCAACAAAGGTCCATCTAGTGAAGTCTATGGTTTTTCCAGTAGTCACGTATGGATGTGAGAGTTGGACAGTGAAAAAAGCTGAGCGCCGAAGAATTGAGGCTTTTGAACTGTGGTGTTGGAGAAGACTCTTGAGAGTACCTTGGACTGCAAGGAGATACAACCAGTCCATTCTGAAGGAGATCAGCCCTGGGAATTCTTTGGAGGGAATGAAGCTGAAACTCCAGTACTTTGGCCACCTCATCTAAAGAGTTGACTCATTGGAAAAGATTCTGATGCTGGGAAGGATTGGGAGCAGGAGGAGAAGGGGATGACAGAGGATGAGATGGCTGGATGGCATCACTGACTCGATGCATGCAAGTCTGGGTGAACTCTGGGAGTTGGTGATGGACAGGGAGGCCTGGCGTGCTGCGATTCATGGGGTCGCAAAGAGTCGGACATGACTGAGCGACTGAACTGAACTGAACTGATGGAATCTAGGCTGCCAGGCTCCTCTGTCCATGGGATTTCCCAGGGAAGAATACTGGAGTAGGTTGCCATTTCCTTCTTCAATACACTATTGATGTTCATACTATGTACAAAATACATAACTAACAAGAACATACTATATAACACAAGGAATTCTACTCAGTGCTCTGTGGGGACCTCAATGGGAAGGAAATCCAAATAAGAGAGGATATGTGTATTCGTATAGCTGATTCACTTTGCTGTACAGATAGTTGCTCTGTTTGAAAGGTAGAGCGCAGCTCCGCTTACACTCAGGGAGTCTTATCAGATTGGCTTGGACACCTAGAATTGACATCTCATTCATTAGTATATAAACTCAGGAGTAGAGCTGGCCAAGAAAAATATTTCATTTTTTCTTGGACAATATTCTAAACAGGACCACTACTCATTTCTGTGCCCAAGGCACTCCATAAATATGCCTTTCTCCCTCCCTCTTTTCCTCCCTTCCTTCTTTCCCAGCAGCTCAGGTAAAATATACTCAGCTTGGTCAGCCCATAGTGGTGGGTCACAAGGGCAAGATGGACAGACTCTAAGGAGACCCCCGTGATTCCTACCTACATGTATTCACACTCTTGCATCGTCCCCTCTCCCCAAGTATGGGCAAGACCATGACTTGCTCCCAACCAACAGAACATGGCAGAGGTGATAGGCCTCCATAACTACATTATATTATGTAAGACTCCTTCTTGCAAGCTCCCTAGGGGCTCTTCTTTCTGGCTTAGAGGTGTAAGTGGTCATGTTGGAGTTCATGTGGCAAGGAACTTTGGGTTAGGAGCTGAGGGTGGATGGCCTCTGAACAACAGCCAGCAAAAAGCGAAACAAAACAATTCAAGATACAATACCAAGGAACTGAAAGCAGCTAACAGCAACACGGAGTGGGGACATGATTCCTTCCCCAGCTGAGCCTTCAGATGGAAACAGTCCCCGCTGGGTTGCCGCTTCATGGGTTCATAAGCAAAGATCCCATCCCACCTGTGCCTGGACCCCTGATCCACAGAAGCCACGGAATAATAAATGTGAGTTGTTTTAGGAGGACTGCATTGGTAAAACACTTTTTCCTGCCTTCTAACCCCTCCCACTAATACAGAGCCTTCCAAAAACAAGGACATTTTCCCCAGCTCTGAGCCCCGATCAGATGAGAAGTTACAGAACCACAATTCTGTCCGAGCGGCCCTGGATTTATGAATGGCTCTTGCCTCCATTAGGCTGTGGGAAGGGGCCAGGGTGTCTCTGCTCATGTTTAGAAGTCCATTTGTTTCCATTCCTTGTCAGCAGTTTGCATAAGCGAGTGGTTTTATTTCTTCTGCAAGAGGAGGGAAAACGCACGAGTTACCCCAGCAGTGGAAGATTTGTCAAATAAAGCTTTTAATAATGGGGCTGTTTGACAGTTTTATAGTTCTTCAACTTCCCAGCCATTTGAAGGTGGTAGGTTTTCAATAAAAATTAAGTCCTTTTCCAAGAGAAACTCGGTCCCCTGTTATTTTAAAACAACTAGTCCAGGGTGCACTGAAGCACCTTAATTCCACTACCGAAAGTAAATCTCCCTCCTTTTCCGTATTAATAACTCGGGCAATCCATCAGCCTGAGACGGACTCTGAGCTTTTTGCACTAGTCTATCCAGGTGGTCTGATGGACCACATCTGTAACTAGACTTGCTGGGTGATCATTAGGCTGTTCCTGAAAATAAATGGCCTGGCCTCCTCCGCAGCTCACTTAAGTATGCCAGGGAGGGGCCAACGACCTGGACTTCATTCTTTAATTTCCCCGGATTCTTCTAAACTTCTTCTGAATCAAAGGAAGTGATTCAGAAATTAGACTAGAATGAGGGAGGTATCTTGTCAGAAAGAACCCCAGATTTGAAGTCTGAAGACCTTCATTCTTAGAACGAGCTTCATCACCTCCCTCAAATTGTATGACCATGGGTTTATCATCTGATTCCTCGGACTCTTTTATTTTTCCATTTGTCAATGGAGGAGTGGTGAAAGAAGGATGAAAATGGGCTTAGGAGTCAGGATTCGTTTTTAAATTTTTTTATTTTTATATTGGAATATAGCCAGTTAACAAGGTTGTGATAACTCCATTGTTAATTGGCTATATTCCAATATAAAATAAAAATATTTTTAAAAAAAGAATCCTGACTTCTAAGCCCATTTTCATCCTTCTTTTATCCTTGTGATAGCTTCAGGGAGACAGCAAAGGGACTCACCATCATATACATGTATCCATTCTCCTCCAAACTCCCCTCCTATCCAAGCTACCACATAGCATTGAGCACAGTTCCCTGTGCTGTATAGCCGGTCTTGTTGGTCATCCATTTTAAAACTTTTTTTAATTGGAGTAGAGCCAGTTAACAATGTTGTGATAGTTTCAGGTGGACAGCAAAGGGTTTCATCCACCCATATATGTATGCATTCTCCCCCAAACTCCCCTCTCATCCAGGCTGCCACATAACATTGAGCAGAGTTCCCTGTGCTACCCAATAGGTCCTTGTTGGTTATCCATTTAAAATGACAGTATGTACCTATCCGTCCCAAACTCCCTGACTATCCTTCCTCCCAGCCTCCCCCACTGGCAACTGTAAACACCTTCTCTAAGTCTGTGAGTCTGTATCTGCTTTGTAAATAAATTCATTTGTATCATGTCTTCTTAGATTCTGCCTATAAGGGATGTCATATGCTATTTCTCCTTCTCCAAAGTCAGGATCCTGGGGCTCAAATCCTGTCTCCAAAACATACCAAAGTGACCAAGGGAAGATATCTAACCCCTCTGCACCTGAACTCCCTCCTGTGAAAAACATGATCATAGTTTCAGGCAGTTCTTAGAAGCTCAAAAAGTCAAGAAAAAAAATTAAGCCCCAGAAATGAGTAATTCATAGTAAGTATAGGGCCCTTCCTTTGCCAAGATCTGTTCTTTCTGCCCTCATCAGAGAGAGCAGCCAGTGTCCAGTGGAGCCTGCACTGGGTCCAACATCTCCATAACTAAATGCCATAGCAACCAGCATCTCTCAACATCAAGTGATGCTCCAGATCCAGGATAAACAGCCAAGGGAATGGTTGGCTCTGAAGATAATGGCTCAGCAGTGGGAAGGGATGGGGGAAGAATTGTTGCCATTTATTATAAGCCTTGTGTATGATTTGGGTTATTTTGCAATGTGCATCTACTGCTTTGATTAGAGATGTGCTTTTTATTGTAAATGCAAAACAAATGAGATAAAGAGTGTGCCATTGAGGGCACCAGAGGGATGCTGGTTGTTCCTCAAGTTGACCTTCAGCCTGGACATTCAAGGGCTTCCCTGGTGGCTTAGATAGTAAAGAATCTGCCTGTAACGCAGGAAACCTGGGCCCATCCCTGGGTCGAGGAAATCCCCTGGTAAAGGAAATGGCAACCCACTCCAGCATTTTGCCTGGAAAATCCCATGGACAGAGAAGCCTGGTGGGCTACAGTCCATGGGGTCGCAAAGAGTCAGACACAACTGAGTGGCTAATGCTTTCACTTTCTTTCTGGACATTCAAGGGCCTCTCTCACCAGGCCTGGGTTTCTCCTCCTCTTCCAGGGCTGCAGAACCATTGATGACCACACAGCAGTTCCCCAGACCCGGTTTCTAGGAAGCAAATACGTTCAAGCCCTCTCCTTCCAAAGTCCCAAAGGCATCACCCGTCATAGGTTCTGTTGTATCATGGCTCCTACTCTTCGTTCTGGAAACTCCAAGACCCATCCTTGTTCATCCTTACTTGGTACCACAGGTCTTCGCCCAGACTCACCAGTGCCGAATGTTTCAATCCCTGGGAAGCCTTTCTGGGCCAAGGATACACCCCCCAGTGATGCTCTCCTATCTACAGCCTGTTCCCCTGAGACCTTCTTGCTCCCCATGACATCAACATGGAGCACTTTGTATTCTATACCGTCCAGAGTCCCCAACTAAATCCCCACCCATTGCCAAGGGCACTATCTCAGGTGTTGTCAGCACTTTTTTCATCGTCTTCATCATCACCCTCACTATCAAGTACTCTCCTTAATATGTCAGGAATCTCAGGAATTTCCTGGCAGTCCAGTGGTTAGGACTCTGTGCTCTCAATGCCAAGGCTGTTGTTGTTCAGTTGCTAAGTCGTGTCTGACTCCATGGACTGTAGCCCACCAGGCTTCTCTGACCAGGGGATTTCCCAGGCATGAATATTAGAGTAGGTTGCCACTGTCTACTTCAGGGGATCTTCCTGACCTGAGGATCAAACCTGCATCTCCTGCGTTGCAGGTGGATTCTTTCCAACTGAGCCACCAGGGAAGCCCTCAGTGCCGAGGACCCAGGTTCAATCCCTGGTCTGGAAACTAAGATCCCACAAGCTATGCAGTGAGGTCATCAGGAATCTCAGGAATTTCCTGGCAGTCCAGTGGTTAGGACTCTGTGCTCTCAATGCCAAGGCTGTTGTTGTTCAGTTGCTAAGTCGTGTCTGACTCCATGGACTGTAGCCCACCAGGCTTCTCTGACCAGGGGATTTCCCAGGCACGAATATTAGAGTAGGTTGCCACTGTCTACTTCAGGGGATCTTCCTGACCTGAGGATCAAACCTGCATCTCCTACATTGCAGGTGGATTCTTTCCAACTGAGCCACCAGGGAAGCCCTCAGTGCCGAGGACCCAGGTTCAATCCCTGGTCTGGGAACTAAGATCCCACAAGCTATGCAGTGGGGTCAAAAAAAAAAAGTCAGAAGTCCACCCCCACCCATAGATCCCTGTGTCCATGCTCAGAAATCACTGATTTTCTTTCTTCACATCTAAAAAGCTCAGTGTCCTTTGCTCCTGGCCCTTGTCTCTCCAGACTGAAAATGCAGCATCTCCCACAGTCTAAATCATATTTTAAAATTTTTACCATTAAGTTTCAGAATCTCATGCCTCTTTTGAAGCACAGTGACCCTTTGCCAGTGTCACACTGACCTAGTCGCTCCCTCCTCTGAATGACCACAATCTCCACCGGCTGGTCTCCTTCCTGACCACTCTCCCCCAATCCCCGCCACGGTCTGCAGACGAGTTAGCTCTGCCCCGGGTCTCCGCTCTGGCAAAGGAACCTGCTTGGAACAATATGGCTCCATTATGATCATGCTGTCACTCCTTCCTGGAATTTAATTGGATTTTTTCTCTTCCCTTTGTTAGTTGAAATCACATAATAAAAATCTCTCCGAGGGCAATCACTTTCCATCGGCACCATTCCAAGGCGTGTCATGATGAGGTTTGATAGAAAAGAGGCTCTCTGCTTGTCCACGGAGGAAATAAATATTTGACTTGCAACCAAGACTTTATTTTGGGGATGGATTAACTCGTACAACTCCCAAGAGGGGAAGTGAAAAGGAGGTCTCCAGCTCCATACTTAACGGTGGAAGTCTGTTCATCAGCCAATTGCATAAAGGAATCCTGCACATGAAATTATTTTGGAATTCCAGCAGGGCAGAGTTTCATAAAGGGTGTCCCACAAGCTACCTAAATCAGAATTTCCCGGGGTGCTTGACAAAAATTCAGATTCCTACACCCAACCTCAGACCTGCAGAGCCCAAAGTTCTGGATGATGGAAACTGAGAGCCTATCATTTTAACAGTAAGGCACTGGTTCTCAAATTTTCATGTGCATTGATCAGTTAAGATGCCAGGGTTTGGGGGTGGGGAGTGAAGAAGGAAGATACCCCAAAGTAGATGTTTCTGGATGAAATCAAAGTAGAGGAAATGTTTGGTGTCCCATCAGAGAGTCAGGTTACAGCCCTACAAGGAGGCATGAAAACGTTTCTTTTGTCCCACATGGAGAACCTCTGCAGTTAATTTATCCTTGTTTCTGTCCTGTCTTCATTTCCCACCAGGTCCTATGCATTGAGGGTGAGTTTGAAAAGTACTTTCCCACTTTGTAGAAGCTTTGTTGGCCTTCTCAAAGGTAGAACAACAGACTTAGAAGAAGAGTAATCATTTGCATGTTAATACATATTTATATTATGTACACTGTGAATAGAATGATGAAATTCTAAATAAGGAGCCAGAATCACAGTAACTCACCAGTGTTTAATATGAAATAAACAAGTCTTTACTTACAAGTGGGCTTCCCTGATAGCTCACTTGGTAAAGCATCTGCCTGCAGTACAGGGGACTCAGGTTCGACTCCTGGGTCCAGAAGATCCCCTGGAAAAGGAACTGACAACCCACTCCAGTATTCTTGCCTGGAAAGTCCCATGGACGGAGGAGCCTGCCAGGCTATGGTCAATGGGGTCGCAAAGAGTCGGACACGACTGAGCGACTAACACTTACTTACTTACTATATGTACACACACACTTCTATATATAAATTAAAACACTGGTTCTAAAATATTTAAGCAATCAATATTGCAGATTGATATCGATGTGCAAAGCAGTTAATTATGCATCATTTCAGTTATTATTCATGTGGATCTAAGGCCAAAAGCTTCCCTGTGTTTTCAAAGATAAGGACCTATTTCAGGAGCAGTCAGATCCAGTAAAGACACTGCAAGATAGAAAATGGATGAAAACTCCTCGGGATGAAGCAAGTCCTAAAAGTTTAAAAAGGAAAATGTTGATCTTTTTCCATTGCTTTGCTATCCTTCAGGTTCACCTCCAGACCTGTGCAGGTGTATTCACGGTCTCATTTGAGTCCTGGAGAATGTTTTCCACCAACAATATTCCCCACCCTGTGGGTTCTGAAATGCTTGACAGCATCACATTCAACTTGGCTTTCATAATTAACAAAATGTGCCTATATAATATTTTATTTAGAGTCAATATCAAAAGCATGCTATAACCTGTATCAAGTAGGTAAGCTTCTCTTCCATCATTTCCTTAACGATAAATGTCAGGGGTAGGCCTTACATGGGTACATGACTGGGGGGTAAAAAGTTAGAAATATCTTTATGGCTTTTGATGCAGACTGTCCTTTACTTTTCCAAAGAGTACCATACCCCTTGTAATTTTCTATCGCTATTGTAACAAAATAACACAAATTTAGAAATTTCCATCTCTAAGAATACAAGTGGGACCTCCATGATGGTGCAGTGCTTAAGACTCCACCTTCCAGTGCAGGAGATAAGTGTTTGACCCCTGGTCAGGGAACTAAGATGCCGTATGCCTCCGGACAACAAAGCTCGTGAGCCACAACTACTGAGCCCACGTGCTCTGGGGGCCGTGTGCCAAAGAAAGAAAGAAATGAATAAAAAACAGTGACACCCTGGGGACATCCCTGGTGGTCCAGTGTGTAAGACTTCACCTTCCAATACAAAATATGAGGATTTGATCCCTGACAGGGGAGCTAAGACCCCACACAGCTCATGGCCAAAAAGCATAAAACAGAAGAAATGTTGTAATAAATTCAATAAAGACTTTTTTTTAATTAAAAAAAAAAAAGAATCAAGAGGGATGCATTCACCAAGATCCCAGCATCTTTCTTAGCATCACTTTTAGACACTAGGTACCAGGTAGAACCTTGTCACAGTGGGGTCTCGAGGAGCCGAGTCTAGAATGGGAATCAGTGGGTGTGGGAGATGTATCGGGGGATGCTGTAGGGAGTAGCACCTGCTGAAAGGTGGAGAAGGAAGCAGAACCTGGACCAAAGGAAGCTGCAAGCTGCGATGCAGGGCTAGCAAAGGCCTCTGACAACTCCACTCCGGATCTGATATGCCCGTCAGGTGCGTCCCAAGCTGGGGGAGGGCAGCTTGGGTCTTAATATCCATGCACTGGTCGGGCCTGGGAGGATGGGGCCCCAGGAAGTGGGTGTCACCTTGAGCAAGGCAGGTATTTTTCAGCTGAGACCATCCTCAAAGAGGGATGAAGGCTGCAGGTCATCAAGCTACACTCCGAGCCTCCAGGAGAACAAAGCTTCATCCCAGAGAGGGTGTCCAAGCTGAGCTTCTTAGCATCCCTCAGAAAGACAGGATGCATCTTAATTAAAGCTAAATGTAAAACATTGTACCCAACCTCTTTTTTATGAGACCTCTCTTCAGCTTTCCCACTTCAACTCTGGGCCTTGACATCACTGTGGCTCTGTCTGGCAGCTCTCAGTTGCTTCCCTGGCTGCTCACATGGTTAAGAATCCGCCTGCAATGCAGGAGACCCAGGACTGATCCCTGGGTTGGGAAGATCCCCCGGAGGAGGGCATGGCAGCCCACTCCAGTATTCTTGCCTGGAGAATCCCATGGACAGAGGAGCCTGGTGGCTCCAGTCCATGGGGTCGCTCTCCAGTTACAAAGTGCTGCAAACATTTTTTCTTTATCACCTTCCTTCTCGTTTTCCAGAACTTCTTCCACCTCACAGGTTTCCTTCTTTCTGGACAGTTCACCCTTTCCTGTTGAGCCTCCCTCTGCCTTTTTTAATGAAGGCCTATTTCCCCACTTGTTTCTTTTTTTATTTATATATTTTTTCAACCTGACACTGAAAGCACAGCCTGCCTTTTCCTAAGCAAGGCAGATGATTTTGAACTGTAATACAACTGACATAGGTTAAGCTCTGCTAAACTCCATGACACGAGGATTATAAACTAAAGGTCAGCACATTTCTTCATACGTTACTATTGGGGGAAAAAAAAATAACCCTAGAAATGGACGAAATTTGGATGAATTGGAAACTCCTGTCAAGATTACAGAAGAAATGTCAGTGTTGGAATAAAGTTCTGTTTCCAAGAGTGTATTTAGGCAGGTTGGGAGCCCTGTGGTTCCGACCCAGAGTCCCCTTCATCAGAATGGGTTTCCCCTTCCTCCTGCAGCCATAGCTAGTCATCAGAGGACCCCACCCCCAACCAGCTGCCCCTTTCTGGGGCAGGCAGGGTCTATTCCACTTGGGGAATTTTGCAAAGCTTCGCTGAGAACTGAGTTTCCATCTCCCTGGGGCGGCTGCTCTCAGAGTGACAAAGGACTGACCCCCAGGTGAAATGACCAAAAATGAGTGCAGCCCTGTCGGCCCCAGGGAACACTAACGAGGGACCTGGCCGTGATGAAACAAGGGACGCTCTGCCACCCTGGATTAAGCCACTTGACTGACACACTGCATAGACCCAGCCAGGAATCCATGACTT
Source organism: Cephalophus harveyi (assembly GCA_006410635.1). Lineage (NCBI taxonomy): Eukaryota > Metazoa > Chordata > Mammalia > Artiodactyla > Bovidae > Cephalophus > Cephalophus harveyi. The sequence goes on along the minus strand of SJYT01044587.1, from coordinate 36,403 downwards.
CCAGTTGCATCTATTTGCATTGGACAAAACCCCAGCAGGTGTGTTATCTCATTTGGGTTTATCCGTAACTCTGTCGGGTGGGTCGAGCAGAGATCATTATTTGTACAGCAAATTTATTTCCTTCTTTGTGCAAGATAGCAGGTACCGAAGGCCACCATGCTACGCCTCACTCTCCGGAAAGGAACATAGACCCAGGTGGACCGAAAGGACCAGCTTTGGGCTTCCCTGGTGGCTCAGCGGTAAAGAAGCCACCTGCCAATGCAGGAGACACCGGTTCAATCCCCGATCCAGAAAGATTCCACTTGCTGTGGAGCAGCTAAGCCCATGGGTCACAACTACTGGACTTGCCCTCTAGAGCCCAGGAGCTGCAATTGCTGAAGCCTGAGCACCCTCAAGCTCGTGTTCCCCCAAAAGAGAAGCCACCCCAATGAGAAGCCCACACAGCGCAACCAGAGAGTAGCCCTCACTTGCCCCAACCAGAGAAAGGCTCAAGCAGCAATGAAGACCCAGCACAGCCAAAAATAAAAGAATAAATAAAAATCTTTAAAAAGAAAGAAAAAGAAGAAAGGATGAGTGCTGACCCTCAGACCATCACAAATCACTCAGACCCCAGAGGGTGGTGAAAAATAGGCGTTTCCTTCACCCGTCTAGGCTTCCTGGTTCTGACCCATCCACCTCTAAGGAACAGCTGTCACCCTGCATCCTCTCATTCTTGGATGAGGCTCTGTTTCTCACAGTCTAGGCTTTTATCCCACCTGTGCTATGGTGTGGAACTCAGTTTGGTTCCTGGAAGCCACAGCAACCAAAGTTCACTTTCCCTGGATTTTTCAGTGATCCTAGAAATTTAATAGATAGACCTACAGATTCCCAGGGTCTGACTCCAGAAACTGATCTATGTGGTCCAGAGTCTCCATAGGTCCAGAAACCCCTCCCCCATCATCCCCAAGGAATATTTTCTTAAAGATTTTTTTTTAGCCCCCACTCACTGCAACCAGAGGAAGCCCACACGGCAACGAAGACCCAGTGCAGCCAAAAATTAATTAATTAAATTTTAAAAGATCATACATCCCCATATTTCCCAAGACCCAATAACAATTTTCAGGCATGCAGTAGTCTATATTCAAATTTAGGAAAAAAATTTTAATTTTAAAGTGGCTGAGTTCTGCCACAACATCTTCTGTGTGTTGTTGAAAGTAAACGTAATATCTTGGTGGGAAGCAACTGCGTTATGGTTACCTGGCTGCCCTTAGAGAGTCTCCAAGGCTGTGGAGAGGTATTTGCCTGACATCTGCACAGCCAGTGGGCCCTGCAAAGAGGTCCTTCCAAAGAAGTACAAGGATTGTCCATCAAGCCAGAAATAATACATAAACACTGATGACCACCTCCAAGTTGACAGGTCCTTCCAGATTTCAAATCAGGTGGCACTAGTGGTAAAGAAACTGCCTGCCAATGCAGGAGATATAAGGGACATGGGTTCGATCCCTGGTTTGGGAAGATCCCCTGGAGGAGGGCATAGCAACCCACTCCACTATTCTTCCCTGGAGAATCCCATGGACAGAGGAGCCTGGGAAACTACAGTCCATGGGGTGGCAAAGAGTCAGGCATGACTGAAGCTACTTAGCATGCCTGTAATCATCACCTAGAATCCAGGTACTCTAACCTAAGCCACTGATATGCTGATGAGAACAGGTAGCAAGCAAACTGGGTTGATTGCATGAGCATCTTTGTAGATGGTTGGTTGTCTGCACATCTGGAAAAACCTTCTCAGTTGGGGGTGTGGCTTCCTCAATTTATCTGCACACAGAGGCTGTGGGATTTCTGGTTAACCTCTGGATCTGCAAAAGCAACTAGGCTACTCTGACTACCTCAGAGATCACAAATCATTAGCTTCACTAATATGCACTCCACTTAGGTATTGGACGGCAGCTCATTTTGAAACCCAGAGCATTACTGGGAGAAGCTTCAAGTCTTTCTTCCCTTGACAAGACTTTGGCAGCCACAGCTGGTTAGAGAATACTTTGTATGTTTCCAATCAAAGCAATAGCCCCTGCTGAATGGAATCCAGCACTAACAGAGTAGAAAGAAAGACCAAGCCTTTTATTTGGAGTCAGCCAAGTTGAGCTGGTGGGCTGAGCTTGCATCTTTGGAATCAGGTATGATTTGTAAACGATGCTGTCTTCTTCATCAATGTGTTTCTGGCACGGTTCCTGGATAAACCAAGTTAGTGAATGAGGAAGGGAAGGATAAGAGGGGTTAAGATATGGAGATTCCTTTAAAAACTAGGAAAAAAGCTACCATATAACCCAGCAATCACACTACTGGGCATATACCCTGAGAAAACCACAACTCTAAAAGACATATGTAGCCCAATGTTCATTGCAGCACTATTTACAACAGCCAGGACATGGAAGCAACCTAGAGGTCTGTCAACAGATGAATGGATAAAGAAGTTGTGGTACTTATATACACTGGAGTATTACTCAGTCAGTTCTAGTGAGGTGGATGAACCTAGAGCCTGTTACGCAGAGTGAAGTAAGTCAGAAGGAGAAAAACAAATATTGTGTATTAATGCATACATGTGGAATCTAGAAAATGATGTTGATGAACCTATTTGCAGGGCAAGAATAGAGACCCAGACATAGAGAATAGACTTATGAACACAGCAGGTGAAGGAGAGGCTGGGACGAATTGAAAGAGTAGCATTGAAATATATACATTACTGTATGTAAAACAGATAGCTAATGAGAAGTTGCTGAGTAATACAGAGAGCTCAACTCAGTACTCTATGACAACCTAGAGGGGTGACAGGGAGGTTCAAGAGGGAGGGGACACATGTGTACCCATGGCTGATTCATGTTGCTGTGCGGCAGAAACTATTAATAGCACAATATTGTAAAACGATTATTCTCCAATTAAAAATAAATTTTAAAAAAAGAGGGGTTAAGGAGACCCAGATCTCTTGGCTGGGGCAGGGCATGTCACAAGAGGTCAACTGTCAAATGGCAGCCAGATTCGTGACAGCCGTCCTGGCATTCAGCCCAAATGTGTCATCCATCACAGGGAGATCCCAATAAATCCCTTCTCCTTGAGCATTTGTAACATAGCTGTCTCTAAATCCATAAATCCCGGAGGCAAACAGGAAGGGCACTTCTCATCTCTCCTCTGCGTACCATTCCTCTTGGCCCCACGCTAATGGGAAGACCAGTTCACACAGGAACACCTCGCTCTTCATTCCTCCGTAATCTGTTCTCACCGCTTCACTGTCATCCTCTCCAACATCAGTAATTAACATTTACACCTTTGGAGGGATTTTACATTTATTCTGTTATTTGACCCTTGCCACAACAGAGAAGTATAATCATCCCAATTTTATATAGGAATAGCTGGAGACACTGAAGTCAGTTTGCTCCGATTTTCTGTAATGACCGGCAGCCCAGAAGTGTCTGCTCATCACACCCCAAGCAGCACCACGTCTTGTAATGTTTTAATTGGCCAATTTGATAGGTAAAATTATGCCTCATTGTCTTCCCAGTTTCCATCTCTTTGACTCCTGTTAAAGATGAACATTTTCTTTATATGCATACAGAGCATTTGTATGCCTCACTCTGGAAATCAACTTTTCATGCCCTTTGCACATTTTTCTTTGGAATTTTTAAAGATTTTTTGGCATCATAAAGCTGTTCATCTTGACCATATAGCTTGCAAATCTTCTCTACACCTGCTGCCACCCCCAACTGCCATCTGCCTTTTAATTTGACTCAAAGTGCTTTGTTGTACAAAGTTCTTAATTTTTTTTTTACCCTGCTATCCATTAGACCCCAGAACTTACTAAATTCTCAATTTTTTAACTGAATCTATTAGAATTTTTCTTATAATTTATTCTATGAGTTTCTTTTTTTAATATATATATATTTTTTTTTTAAATCTTCACTGAATTTGTGGCAATAATACTTCTGTTGTTTATATTCTGGTTTTCTGGCTCCCCATTCAGGGATCGGACCTGCACCCCTACATTGGAAGGTGAAGTCTTAAACACTGGATCACCGGGGAAGTCCCTATGAATTTCATGCTTGGAGAAATTGTACCTCAAAATGATATTAATATCTATCTGCACTTGATTCTAATCTTTTTCAGTTTTTACGTGTTTTCTCCCACATTTACCTCTTTAATTCTTTTGGAATATTTTGGGGAGCATAGTTTAATTGTGAAGATCTAACTTGCTTCTTTTGTCCTGAACAACCAATTCTCCTAACAAGGGCATTTTGAATTTACTTGTTTCCCATTGGCTTATGATACTTTCTTTGTCATATTTTTATATGAAACATGTGCTCAGGTTTTAGTCAGTAGTACCTTTTTTATGGGCCTCCCTGGTGGCTTGATGGTGAAGAACCCTCCTGCAATGCAGGAGGCTCAGATTCTATCCCTGGGTTGGGAAGATCCCCTGGAGAAGGAAATGATTACTCACTCCAGTATGCTTGCATGGAGAATCCCATGGACAGAGGAATCTGGTGGGCTAATGTCCATGATGTTGCAAATGGTCAAACGTGACTGAGCAACTGAGCATACATGCACATTATTATGATTAATACTGTTTACCAAAGCCGAGGTTGAAATTGTATCTGCTGACACTCCTTTGTGAAGAGAAACCATTAACATGTTCTTCTTTCCCTTTATACTTTTTTGTTTGTTCTCTCCAACACATCACTTGTCTTTCAAAAAGTATATCAACATTTATAATAGATTTTATTGCCAGTCCTTTTATACCAAAATTGAATTTTCTGTTTTAATTACTTGCATTTTCTGTTTTAATTACTCTCCCAATTGGCTAGAGTGTATCTTGAAATATTGTTTTAAAGAAATAGATTTAGTTTTTCTAAGCCGTTGCATAACCAAAAATAACCAATTACTTTAACACAAAATATAAAAAGGTTTTTTTAAAAAAAACTTTTCAACATGTTCTGTGATGACAATCGGCATTCACAGAGCAGAGATCTGTGATTGTCCTGGAGTCATTGGGCTGGGAAGTAGGAGGAGAAGAACATTTCTCCTGCTCTGTTTATAGATACTATGCTTCTCCTGTTCTAGACATGGACGTATGTGTCACCCATAATTATATAGTTCTCCAATTTGGCACCATAAGTCCTAACATTAGTGGAACGTTCTTGCAAGTTTTGACAACATATTTAGTATCAGCTTTGGTTTTCAGGGCTGTATGAGCTTCCATGTTTCTATATCTTCTTGTTCTTTTTTAACTATGAAGTTAGAAAGGATGGTGTCCAACACAAGTTTCAAACAGAAGTCCATTGATTGTGTTTAATCTGTTACTATATAATTCTTGGCAGTTTAGGTATGAGCATTGGACTCAGACAGACCTGGGTTTGTGTATCAGTTAAGAATCTTTTCTTGTTTCATGGAACATAAAATCCAACTTACAATGGACCAAGCAATCAAGAGAATCCACAGATTCACATGACTAAAACATCTACAGGAGGACTTCAGATAAGGCTTATGCTAGTGAGACCAACAATATCACGAAAGACCTGGTATCTTTCACTCTTTCTTTTCTGACAAACCCTGTAGTACGATGTACTGGACACTGTCTCATGGCAGCCACATGGCTGTACAAGTGTCTACCTTCATACCACATATTCCAGGGAAAGAAAGCAAGAATTTTCTGAAGACTTCTCCAGAAGAGAAAAAAATTTTCCCCAAAGTTTCAAAAATGGTCTCCTTGTATCTCAGTGGCTTTTGGAGCATGAAGTATCGATCCTGAAACTAACCAATATAGCCAGTAAATGGAATGCATTGGTTTCAACCTAACACTAGTCAGTCCCACCCAAAGTGCACAACTGAGAACAAGCAAGATGCTAATATACTCAAGGGAAAATCACAACTCTGTGGGCTGAAAGGCAAATGGATGTGGATGAAACAAACTGCAAGCATCCATTTAATTTCATTTAATGTAAGTGGTACCTCACCTCCCACTTGCTTGTTCATTCTAAGTAACAGAAACCCACTGCTGGGTTATCAGTTATCTATTGCTGCACAACAAATTACCCTGAAATTGAGCAGCTCAGGACAACAAACACTGGATATTTCACAGCTTCTATGGGTCAAAATAAGGGCCTCGCGTGAGGTTGCAGTGAAGGTATCAGTGAGGGGCTGCATTCATCTCGAGGCTGGAGGATACACTTCCAAGACGGCTCCTTCCCAGGGCTGTTGGCTCACCATGCGACCCTTGCCACAGAGCTGCTTGAGTGTCCTTCCAACATGGCTGCTGCTTCCCCTAAAGTGAGTGGTCTAAGGGAGGGACCAAGCAGAAACCTGGAGCACCTTTAGGACGTATTCTCCAAAGCACACCATTATTTCCACTTTATTGTATCTGTTAGAAAGACAAATATATTATAAATGCATGTATGTGGAATCTAGAAAAATGGTATGAATGAACCTATTTGCAGAGCAGCCCAACTTTCTCATCCTCAACATAAATGTAATGCTTCCCTGTAGGACTGGTTTAACATTAAGTGAGATGATGCATGTAAAGGGCCTAACCCAGTGACTGATATTCAGTCAATGCTCAAGAAGTATAGCTCTTACTGTTACCAATTGTGGGAGTCCAGGTGCTTGCTGCTCAAAAGCCAATGAAGAACTTGGTGGAAAATAAAGTTTGCTTTATTTCTGAGGCTGACAGCTTGGGGGGGTAGGGGGGACACTTCTAACCAAAAAGGCCAACACCCTTTAGCTCTTACTGTTACCAATTGTGGGAGTCCAGGTGCTTGCTGCTCAAAAGCCAATGAAGAACTTGGTGGAAAATAAAGTTTGCTTTATTTCTGAGGCTGACAGCTTGGGGGGGTAGGGGGGACACTTCTAACCAAAAAGGCCAACCCCCCCCCCCCCTCAACTGACAACCAGTGGGCAGGAAATTTTAAAGGTGAGTTTTAGGAGTGTATGGGCAGAGAGAGGAGTCTACATGCAGAAACAGCACAGTCAGCTCTGTCATCTTGAAAGTGGTCATGCAGGGGTCGGATCAGCATCATCTTAGTTGTTTTAAGTAAAGTTAATCTTCAGTTCCAGGGTCAGTTTGTTTCCATTTCTTTGAGGACAGTTCTTGGAATTGTGGCAACTTATGTCATGGCTACAGTCTGATCATCACATAGTTAACTTCTTACACCTGATGGGAGTTTTACTATCTATATGACAGCTCACAGGATATGGCTCAGAATATTATCTATAGCCCTTGAGGACAAACTAAAGTTCCTTGACTTTGCTTAATGGCTAAACTATTATTATTTAGTACTGTTGGACTGTTTCCTTTTGCTTCTGCATTTTCTTACTTCTCTAATGAGAGGACATGGAGCAGGGATGGGGCGGGGGGGCGGCTGCTGGAAAGGACCATAGGGCACTGTTCCCTTTCAATACCACGTGTTATCACTATTTCTTGGTCTTGATGCCTTCTGTGAAAACAGGCTCCTAGAAGGTAGAAATAAAAAATAACCGCCTTCACTCAATAATAGCTTTAAGTCTTTATGGTTTTGCCAGAATGGGAAGGGAATGTGTGCCATCAACATGGAGTGTTGATGAGGCTCGTGACAAAAGTGAGCAGGCCTCATGGAAATCTCTGAGCACTCTTGGAGGCCAGCAGAAACCCATGGACATGTTCTCTATAATATATTCTGCTGATGCTGTTGGTAATAAAGTAGCAGATGTTGAACAAGGAGCCTGCCCCTGGCAATATCTGCTAATTGATGTGATGTGTGTTTTTATGGAAGCTTGATTAAGGTGTTTTATCTCTAACTATAAGGGAAATCCGAGAATGGGCAGATTCAAAGTATTCTTCTAAAAGAACTTTCAGGAAAGTGATTATCAAAAATCATTATGAAAATCTCTACATCAGCCAAGTGATTCTTTTATTTAATCTTAAAAAAAAAAAAAGTTTGTAACACAAGAGTCATTAGTTTTTTCTTTTTCTTATCTTTTTTTGTTGAAGTATAGTTGATTTACAAAGTTATGTTAGTTTCAGGTGTACAGCATAGTGATTCAGATATAGATAGACAGATAGATAGATGTAGATAAATATTCTTTTTCAGATTCTTTTCCCTTATGTTGTTTAGTTGTTAAGTCATGTCCAACTCTTTTGTGACACCAGGGACTCTAGCCTTTGAGGCTCATTTGTCCATGGGATTTCCCAGGCAAAAATACTAGAGTGGGTTGCCATTTCCTTCTCCAGAGGATGTTCCCAACCCATTACAAAGTAATGAGTATAGTTCCCTGTGCTATACAGTAGGTCTCTGTTGGTTCTCTATTTTGCATATAGTAGTGTGCATTATATCAGTCCCAAGCTCCTAATTTATCTCTTCTCCCGCCAGTGAGTTTCTTTAAAAAGGAGTAGGGGATGCAACTTTCCTAGTGGTCCAATTGTTAAGGTTTTGCCTTCCCATGCAGGATGTGCGGGTTTGATCCCTGGTCTGGAAGCTAAGATCCCACATGCCTCAGGGCCAAAAAGAAAACATAAAACAGAAGCAGTATTTAAACAAATTTAATAAAGATTTTTAACAACAACAATAAAAGTACAGAGAATACTAGTTTCCCATTTTGGACAAGGGTTTTATTTTCATGACTCTGAAAAGATCACCATAAATAAACAAGGAATCTCATACAGTTAGATATATACACACAAAGACACACTCAAGGACTATTCATGAGTCCAACAAATGGAAACAAGAGAGGCAAAGAGAAAAAAGAAAACAGACACACAGACATGAGGATAGATACAGAGATAAACAAATCAAAAGGGACATGCACAGCTATAAGCACACTTTTCTTACAGACCCATCCACCTGGCCCATCTTCCCTTCTTGGGAAAGAAGAGCTGATTAAGCACTACTGGGAGCAGCTGAATAATTGCCCTTGAAAGATTCCTTGGCCAGGAGACTTAAATATATGACCACCTCCCCGGGCAAGCAGATATAAAGCCTCACATCAGGTTCCAACTTGCGAGTCCAGTGAATCTTCAGTTTTGGCAATGGGACAGACAAAATCTATCAACCTGGTTCATGCATCAATCTTCTAGGCTCCCTCCTGTCACCCCGACAGTGGGGAAGGATGATAAGTTGTGGCCGACCTGGGGCGTCTTCTTCGTGGCCTCAGCTAACTTCACATAACTCATATATGGAGTTCTATTCCCCATAACATTATAGCCTCATTTTAGAGACTAGAAAACAGAACCGGAGTCACCCAAGTTAACACTGTGTGATTCATGAGGAGCAAATCAGCCACCCACGAGCTATTTCTGCAAGGAAATTGCTAATTGGCCACCAGGAGGAATTAAAGTTTAGGAGCATCCTGCTGTGAGGTCAAGTTGGGTATTTAAACTTTACAGATTGGAATAAATTATGAATCAAGCCTAATTAGCCTCTCAGGTCAAATCAAGAGACCTCCAGTTTCAATCTGGATTGAAAACTGAGTCCAGGGCACCCCAAGTCCTCAGTTTTAAGAAGGGACCCTACAGTTTCTTTGCTGAGAATGCATGTGATTATTAAGCTACTCCACAAAACCATGGTTAGTCAGTATGGAAAGCAGCAAAGGAAGCAATTCTGGGAATGATGGAGGTCATCTCATCCTAGTTGAGAGGGTACAGAGGAATTTTAAGTCTGTGCCCCTTAGTTGCAGAGAACAGTTATCTGGTCTACCTCATTGTGCAGATAAACACATGAATAAATGATCGTCTTCATACCCATCAAGCTAAGTTTTACAAAACATCAGTAAAGGGTCATGACTGGGGACTTTTCCTGGTGGTCCAGTGTTAAGAATCTGCCTAGCAGGGCAGGGGCCTCGGGATCAATGCCTGGTCAGGGGACTGAGATTCCACATAGCTCAGAGCAACCAAGTCTTTGCACCACAACTAGAGAATCCATATTCTGAAAGATCCGACAGGACTCTAACAAAGATTCCCTCATGCTGCAGCTAAGAATATTGGAGTGGGTTGCCATTTCCTTCTCCAGGGGATCTTCCCAACCCAGGAACTGAACCCTCATCTCTTGCACTGCAGGCAGATTCTTTACTGTCTGAGTCACAAAGGAAGCATTAAGACACAATGCAACCAAATTAATTTTTTTAGAAGTGTCATGATGGAAGGACTTAAGTCAAATGAGAATATAGTGTATTGTAAATGCTCAGGGGTCTGCCATAGGATCCAAGGGCAGGAATCTAGTGGGGCCACAGGAAGAAGCTATAAAGTGAAAATTCATCAGGTGCTGGCTTCTTTCCACCTCACTCTGCACTTTTAATATTCAGAGTCATTCTTTCCCTGCACACCTACATACACATGACGAACAATAATAATGACAACAATAATAACAGATGTCCTCAGCTCTCAAGTTTCTATAGACCAGCTTGATAGAGTCTGTAGTCTTTTTAAGCTAAATTTCAACTTCCATGGGAGGAGCCTATGACTGGTCCAGCCAGGGTCAGGGGAGCCCTCCTGGGCCAATCAGCCACAGCCAGAGGGCTCGGATCACACAGCACCACCACCTTGGCTATTGGGATATGCCCTTGTGGTTCTCTAGATGAAGAATGGACGTTTCCAGAAGAAGAGCAACTTTTATCAACAGGTCATGTATCTTCTTCATGCATGCCTGATCAGTTGTGCCTGACTCTTCGTGACCCTATGGATTGGAGCCCACAAGGCTCCTCTGTCCATTTCTCTGTGATTTTCCAGGGAAGAATACTGGATCCTCCTCCAGGGGATCTTCCCCACCCAGAGATCTAACTTGAGTCTCCTGCGTTGGCAGGAGGATTCTTTACCACTGCTTCTGCTAAATCACTTCAGTCATGTTTGACTCTGTGCGACCCCATAGACGGCAGCCCACCAGTACCATCTTTTTTCAGTGGGTAAGATCGATCCATCAAAAAGTGTCTGCTACAAAGATACAGGAGGGGAAGGGGACAGGGAACAAGCTGATGCATAACATTTTTGAGTGTCTCTGTGTATCAGGAATTGTGCCAAGGAAGTAGCCTATGCATCTAAACTCTTCTTTCCATAGGAGTTCAAAATGAGCCCAGATAATTCCAAGAAGAACAGACATCATCCCATATCTCTCAGTTCTCCTTTCCAACACTTTGTCCCTTAAACACCTCCTCCAAAAATAAAAATATTATACTTACTTTCCCACATACAAAGCAGAATTCCCACACTCATAATTGGAGACAAACATTGGTCTAAAAGGATGTTATTTATGTTAACAGCAGCCAGTTGAGAATGTACAATTATATTTACTTTGAGCTGAATCCATCTGCCTCCACTTTCCACTGATTCAGTTCAGTCCTATGGAAAATAAGTTGAATCTTTCTTGAACAAGTTATCCATTCAGATCTGAATTTGTTTCCTACCAGTGAAAGTGTTAATCACTCAATCTTGTTCGACTCTTTGTAACCCCATGGACTATAGCCTGCCTGGCTCCTCTGTCCATGAGATTTCCCCGGCATGAATACTGGAGTGGGTGCCTTTCCCTCATAGCACCTTTTGTCTGTATGTGTCTGTGTCCAAATTTCTCCAATAAGGACACTGTATTTGATGACAGCCCATCTATATAACCTCATTTCATTTATTTTTTCACATTTAAAAAATTAATTTTTATTGGAGTAAAGTTGCAAGGAGATCCAACCACTCCATTCTGAAGGAGATCAACCCTGGGATTTCTTTGGAAGGAATGATGCTGAAGCTGAAACTCCAGTACTTTGGCCACCTCATGCGAAGAGTTGACTCATTGGAAAAGACTCTGATGCTGGGAGGGATTGGGGGCAGGAGGAGAAGGGGATGACCGAGGATGAGATGGCTGGATGGCATCACGGACTCGATGGACGTGAGTCTGAGTGAACTCCGAGAGATGGTGATCAACAGGGAGGCCTGACGCGCTGCGATTCATGGGGTCGCAAAGAGTCGGACACGACTGAGCGACTGAACTGAACCGAACTGAACTGAAAGTTGCTTTACAGTTCAATTCAATTCATTTGCTCAGTCGTGTCCGACTCTTTGTGACCCCATGGACTGCAGCATGCCAGGCCTCCCTGTCCATCATCAACTCCCGGAGTTTACCCAAACCCATGTCCATTGAGTCGGTGATGCCATCCAACCATATCATCCTCTGTCATCCCCTTCTCCTCCTGTCCTCAATCTTTCCCAGCATCAGGGTCTTTTCAAATGAGTCAGCTTTTCACATCAGGTGGCCAAAGTATTCGAGTTTCAGCTTCAACATCAGGCCCTCCAAAGAACACTCAGGACTGATCTCCTTTAGGATGGACTGGTTGGATCTCCTTGCAGTCTAAGGGACTCTCAAGAGTCTTCTCCAACACCACAGTTCAAAAGCATCAATTCTTTGGCACTCAGCTTTCTTAATAGTCCAACTCTCACATCCATACATGACCACTGGAAAAACCACAGCCTTGACTAGATGGACCTTTGTTGGCAAAGTAATGTCTCTGCTTTTGAATATGCTGTCTAGGTTGGTCATAACTTTCCTTCCAAGGAGTAAGTGTCTTTTAATTTCATGGCTTTACAAGGCTGTATTAGTTTCTGTGGTACAGCAAAATGAGTCAGCTATACGTATACACATATCCCCTCTGTTTTAGCATTTCCTTCCCATTTCAGGCACTACAGAGCATCGAGTAGAGTTCCCCGTGCTCCACAGTAAGTTCTCGTTAGTTATCTATTTTATACATAGTATCAGTAGTATGTATGTGTCAATCCCAATCTCTCAACTCGTCCCACTCCCTTCTGCCCTTGGTATCCATATATCTGTTCCCTACATCTGTGTCTCTATTCTGCTTTGCAAATAAGTTCCTCTGTGTTGTTTTTCCAGATTCCACATGTAAGCAATATTTTACAATGTTTGTTTCTCTCCTTCTGACTTGCTTCATTCTGTAGGATGATCTCTAGGTTCAGCCACATGTATGACCTCATTTTATCAGGATCCTATCACTCTGAAGTACTGGAGTTTAAAACTACAGCAGACAAATTTGAGGGGCTTCCCTGGTGGAGCAGTGGTAAAGAATCCGCCTGCCAAGCAGGAGACAGCAGGAGATGCAAGTTCAATCCCTGGGTCAGAAAGATCCCTTAGAGGAGCAAATGGCAACCCACTCCAGTATTCTTGCCTGGGAAATTCCATGGACAGAGAAGCCTGGTGGGCTACGGTCCATGGGGTCACAAAGAGTCAGACACCACCGAGTGAATAAATGACAACAACAAATATGAATTTGAAGGGATACCATACAGTCCATCACTAAGTCTTTGAAGACAGCTCCTCTTCTGCCCCCAAGCCTGTGTGAGCTCACCACAGAGCCTTTCCTCATGCTAACTAAGACTCTGATTTTTAAGGTATACAATCTTACAGTATAGGGTGAATATAAGACTTCTGCTGTGGGAGGAGGTATGTATTAAGCTAATGCCTTACCAGGAAAGAGCTGGCTGCTATCTCAGATTTAAAAAAAAAAAAACACTCCAGAGAATAAAACTCCATGGATGCCTGGGTTAGAAGAAAGAAAGTCAGAGAAACAAAATGAGAAAGAAAGAGGATGAGACTTTGGGATACATTCCACCTCCTTCAAGCTGTAGCTTTAAAAGCACCTCGTGTGACATAGTTTTGACTCCTTCCGTGGCAACTTTGAAGACCTAAAGCGATGACTTTGAAGAATAATGGTGTTCTTTCACCTGCTTAGTATATGGCGTGCAGTGTTGAAGACCTCAGCATCAGGACTTCCCTGGTGGTCCAGAGGTTATGAATCCACCTTTCAAAGCAGGGAACATGGGTTTGATCCCTGGTTGAGGAACCAAGATCTGACATGCCACAGAGCAACGAAGATCTCACATGCTGCAACTAAGACCCAGCACAACCAAAACTTAATTAACTAAATATATTAACAATAAGTGATAGATCTAGAAAAGCTATTTTAAAAATACCTCAGCATCTTCACAGCACTTCTTTTCAACAAAAACAATCTGCATCTGACCATGACATTTGACCCTCTCCAAGGAAATTGGAGAAGAAGAAATAAAACTCTCACTGTTTGCAAGTGACATGATACCATTGACTCTTTGCAACCCCATGGACTGCAGCACACTAGGCCTCCCTGTCCCTCACCACCTCCTGAAGTTTGCCCAAGTTCATGTCCACTGAATCAGTGGTGACATCCAGTCATCTCATCTTCTGATGCCCTCTTCTCCTCCTGTCCTCACTCTTTCCCAGCATCAGGGACTTTTCCAATGAGTCGGCTATTTGCATCAGGTGACCAAAATACTGCAGCTTCAGCTTCAACATCAGTATAGCATACTATACATAGAAAACCCTAAAGATGCCACCAGGAAATTTAAAATCTTGACATACACAGGTCAAGATGCACCATGTTTCTTCTCAATGGAGTATCAGGAGTATTGTCTATTTTCCTTGGGATCCAGGAAGGCAGCTGAGTTCCCATTTTAATCCTCACTCTTTCTGGAAATTTCCACAGGCACAATTTCAGAGAAAGGGGTGAGTAGCTGGTGATGAGCAAATTTAATACCTGCTGCCTATGTACTCAGTAGTTAAACAGATTAAATTAATTCTCCTCAGAGCAGCAGTTTTCAACCCTGGCTGCACATTGTATTCACCTTGGGAGCTTTAAAAAAAAAAAAATACTGATGACTGAGTCCCACCCCTAGATTCTGGTTTAATTGGTCTGGGGTGCAACCTAGGTATCAGGATATTGAAGAGCTCTCCAGGTGGTAGAAATTGCAAGCAAGCTGGAAACAGTTGCCTTAGCACCGAGGTTCTCAACATGTGGTCCCCAGACAAGAGGCAGCAGCCTGACCTGGGTGCTTATTTGAAATGTACATTCTCTGTACATCCCAGACCTGGTAACTCAGAATCTCTGGAGGTGAGGCCATCCATCTGCAGTTTCACATACCTTTCAGGTGATGCTGGTGGTCCTCAATGTTGGACCAACCTCTGCTTGTTCATAGATATTGGTCAAGTCCTAATCAGCTCAGATTTTGCTTAGTTCTGGCTGGTGGTCCTTGGTGTTGGACCAAACTCTGCCTGTTCATAGATATTGGTCAGGTCTTGTTCAGCATCTTCTTGCTGAGTCTGCTCACAACTGAAGTTCCTTTGCTTCACTTCTAGATTCAGTCTCAACTTCATCTCCAGATCTAGTTCTCACCTCAGGTAGGAAGGATGTCAGGCATCCAAACTGGAGAATGAAATGGCAACCCACTCCAGTATTTTTTTTTTTTTTTTTGGCCTCTCCGTGCAGCTTTTGGGATCTTATTTCCCCAACCAGGCATCAAACCTGGGGCTCCCTGCAATAAGAGCGCTGAGCCCTAACCACTGGATTGCCAAGGAATTCCCTATTGTCTGGCTTTTTAAAGTAACACCTACTCACTGCAGAAAACTTAGAGAAATCAAAAGGACAAAGAAGAAAACAAAAATCATCTTTCATTCCCCCTTTCTGTAGCAACCATGGTCCACGTTTTGGTATATTTACTTCTTTTTTTTATTCTTGCATGTTATGTATGAAGGATCTACTTTGCTCCAACAATTATATAAGGTAGGTTACAAAGGGGCATAAATTACAAGGCATAATGATTTTGAAATACCCCATTGAGTTATTGGTCTCAATGCTTCACTGCTCAGTAGTGAATTATATATATAACCATGCTCAACAGAATGGGTGGAATATATATCCCCCACATACACTCCTTGGCTTTGGAACTGGCCATGTAACTTGCTTCGGCTAATGGCACGTTGGCAAACATGGTATTAAAAAAAAATGCAAAATCTTCTTATTTTGTTGACTTGCCCTTTTATTCTCCAGTGATCCACCACTTTCCCTTCAGCCAGGGTCCCTACAGGGCAAATATGGAGCTGACACCTTCCCTGTCCCTAAGCAAACCAACAGATACTTGAGCAATAAATAATTCCTTACTTGTGGGCTATTGAGTTGAGTTTGGGGTAGTCTTCTACGTCATTTTATTGTGGCTTCAATTGATTGATACATATCTTGTGTCACTTACTCTTAGAACCACTTGTTTTCACATAATGACATCATTGAAGTCAGGTTATGTCTTATAAACAATGACATGCCATAATTTGTTTTGGCAAAGTTTTTTTTTTTTTTCCCATAGGGGTCACACAGAGTCAGACATGACTGAAGCGACTTAGCAGCAGCAGCAGCAGCAGCAGTGGTGGTGTGTAAAGGAATGGTATTTATTATTTGATAGCATCCTAGCTGTTATGAAAAATAATAAGTGAAAAATCAGTTGTGAATTAATGTATATAGTGGTGGGTCACCAAAATTCATCCATACACATATATTCTTCATATATACTTTATATACTTTTTTACTAGAGTATGTTGGTTTACAATGTTGTTAGTTTCTGCTGTACAGTGAAGCGAATCAGCTATATGTATACACATATCCTCTCTTTTTTGGATTTCCTTCCTATTTGGGTCCCCACAGAGCACTGAATAGAGTTCCCGAGCTATACAGTAAGTTCTCATTAGTTATCTATTTTATGTATAGTATCAGTATTGTGTGTGTGTGTGTGTCAATTGCAACCTCCCAATTCATCCCACACCCTCATGCGTGTTTTATAGGTATATATTTTATGTGTCTGTGTGTGTCTATGAGTATGTGTGTGTATATATTCACGTATGTCATTTAAAAAGTAAATTTTGATTGTTCTAGAAGACATAAATAATTATTTTAGGAAAATAATTTATCTTTAGTGTGTCCGATGCCTCGGCAGGTAAAGAATCGCCTACAAAGAAGGAGACACAGAAGATACATGTTCCATCCCCTGGAAAAGGGCGTTGAAATCCACTCCAGTATTCTTGGCTGGAGAATCCCATGGGCAGAGAAGTCTGGCAGGCTACAATCCAGTGTCACAAAGAGTCAGACATGATTGAGCAACTAAGCACGTACAAGTGGACAATAATTTTTGAATTTGAAGTTCAAGGCTCTTCATATATGTCTAGATGGAATGAAATGATGGGAGAATTAAACCTCTGAATGTGCTATTAGGATTATTTAACTGAATGCTAGTTGATCAGGATAGCAGTCACGATGGTGGAAAGCTAGAATTTAAGAGTGTGACAGTGAGAAATTCCCTGTGGTACAGAATTGCCAATGAAGTCCAAGAAGAGTGATGTTTAACATTTTTTAAAGTATCACCAGCTTATCCCAGCCCCTTTTCACATCAGAGCCTTCTTGAGAAGATACTGGAAAGGGGCCAGTGTACCCTTTATGGTGATAGATCCCTGGAGGCAGAGTGGGAAAGTGTAGAGTAAATTCACTACGATAAGGCACTGGACCACCCCCAGATTAAGAAACAGAGACACTAGCTATGTTAACTGCAAAGACAAGAGTGTTGGCAGAAATTGTGAAGATATGAGAAGTCTAATATAACACATGCAAAGAAGCTCCCTCGGGGCTCAGCTGTAAAGAATCTGCCTGCCAATGCAGGAGACCAGAGTTCAATCCCTGGGCCAGGAAGATCCCGTGGAGGAGGAAATGGCAACCCAATCCAGTATTCTTGCCTGGGAAATCCCACGGACAGAGAAGCCTGGAGGGGCACAGTCCATGGGGTCGCAAAGAGTCCAGCACGACTTAGCAATTAAGCAAACACCAATAAAGGAAATGCTCCAAAACCTTGGTAACAGTTATTACTACGTAAAGGAATTGTGGGTCCTTTTTTTATACTTTTCTGTGCTTTCCAAGCTTCATTGATATAGGTGTATTGACTTCATAAACATAAAAGCAAAATATGTGTCTATTAAGTGTATGAGAATGAAGAAAATGGTGAAACCGTAACATGGAAAAAAAGAGTGTGATTGAGACAATGTTCTGCTTGTATACCCTGCTCATATTCCACAGATCAAAAGTAGTTTCCCCATTTTATTGCAAATTCTTCAGAGTATCATTAGTGATGGCTATATAACAGCCTATAAATGAATGAATCATAATTGATTTAATCCTCTATCGTTATATAATTGAGAAATAATTGAGTTATTTCCATTTTTCATCCTATGAGTGGTAACTGTGCTGAACATTTTTGTATGTAAATCTCATCCATCCCCATCAACATTTTTACATGCCTGGTCCTCTGATTATCTAAATGTCTTGCCATTTACTCTTCTCACTTTCTGGAACACTCTATAACCAGTTGCTAAATATCCTCAGTGCTTTTTGCCTTCCCACCTGCTTCCCATCACTGACGCTACATAAAACCGTGTTCTGATGTCTGAGCTGGAGCCCCTTCCAGCCCCAGCCCAAGCCTCTAGAAGGCCCAGCCCTCTGGTACTTCAACTAGAAACAGCATCGTCACCAAAGTGCTCATTTCTTTTTAAGCAGGGCCTCATAAAAACTCTGTGAACATTCAGCAGCTGTGAACATTCATCACTGAAGCAATAAATGACGATGCTGCTGTGATTCATCAAATGTGCAGAGTGATCGAGTCAGTTGGGTGAACTCCCAAGACCTTTTGTTTTTGGTATATATATTTTTTAATTTGGTTGTGCCAAGTCTTAGTTGCGGCTTGTAGAATCTTCAGTCTTTGTTACGGCACACAGGATCTTTTGTTGCAGTGTGTGAATTCTTAGTTGCAGCATGTGGGATCTCGTTCCCTGACCAGGGACAGAACCCAGGCCCCTGCATTGTGAGTGCAGAGTCTTAGCCACTGGGACCACCAGGGAAGTCCCCCCAGGTTCTTAATGATTCTTCAGAAGTCAGCCCCAATACCTCCCTGTCTCTCTCTCTCTTTAAGATCCACATGAATCAGCAACATTGCCAATAGGTCATGTGAGAGATGGACAAGTTTCACTGATTTCCATTTACTTGATGGGGCCTTAACACACTAATTCTAGGCTTTTGTTTATGTGGACCATTTTTAAAGTCTTTATGAATTTTGTTACAATATTGCTTCTGTTTTAGGTTTTGGTTTTTAGGCCATGAGGCATGTGGAATCTTGCTCCCTGACCAGGTATGGAATTCCACATTGAAAGGCAAAGTCTAAACCACTGGACTGCCAGCAAAGTCCTTAATTCTGGTTTTATGGAAATCTACACACACACACACACACACACACACACACACACACACAGAAAGTAAACCTTGTTCTAATAACTTTACATCAGAAAATGGTCTTCCAGTGGCTCCTTAGCTCTGTCTTGGCACAGAAGGGAGGGGAGGTGGATTTCCAAGGCCGGTTGGACATGTAATTTGGGAAAGGATGGGAGCTTACTGACGACTGGACTTTGCTCTGACATCCCATCCCCTCAAGCGAGTTTCCAGACCCCTCCGAGTCCAATGTCATGGGCATTATTATTCGGCCTCTCTGGAATCTGTTTGTTGACAGCATCCAAACCTTTACCTTCTTGGAAATGACCTTCTCCTTCTCTTCTTGAGTTCACAGGGTTCTGAGATCTAACACCACCATCTCTCTGGCTCCAGCACAGTCAGGTGATCCAAACTCAGCCAATGAGATGACAGCATTCCCTTCCCCACAATGATTGGTTCAAAAGCCGACACATGACTCCAACCAAGCTAATCAGAGCCTATGAATATCAGTCCTGAGCTCATAGCTACAAGGCAAGAAAGCCAAAAAGAGAAATAGGAACAAACAAGACTGTTTACTATAGGATCTGAGCACCTAGATTCAGGATACTTAGACTTAAAAATGACATAGTCAATATACTTTTTTTCTTTTCTTCACTTAAGGCCATTGGATCTACATTCTTGTTTATTTAAAAATTTACTTAAAAATTAAAAATTCTTGTTTAATTAAAATTACATTATTTGTAATACCTGAATAAATATGTTTCTGAGGCTCTTTTGAAAAATAAATAAAAAATAAATAAAATAAACATATCTGATGAGCATAATCAGCACATATATTTACTTATTTATTTAATAAGCATGTCAACTGCTATTAACAGGCCCGATGAGAGCTCCACCCACTGGTGTGTCACTAATTGAACCCAATGCAGGAAATCAAAAGATGTCGCTCTATGAACAGGGTTACAAAGAAATTCCAGCAACATACTCAGAGAGGTTTAATGAGAAAAGAATTATGCTGAGGATCAGGAAGCAGATATATGTCCAAGTTTCTAACAACATGACCTTGGATAAATTACTCAGCATTTGTGAACCTCAGTTCTCTTGACTATAAAATAGAGTAAACCAAGTCCATAGCAGCACTGATTACAATAGGTAGGACATGGAAGCAACCTAGATGTTCATCAATAGATGAATGGATAAAGAAGTTATGGTACATATATACAACAGAATATTACTCATGCATAAAAAGGAATAAAATTGAGTCCATTGTAGTGAGGTAGATGAACCTAGAGCCTGTTACACAGAGTGAAGTAAGTCAGAAAGAGAAAAACAAATACCATATATTAACACATATGTATATGGAATCTAGAAAATGGTACTGATGAACATTTTTGCTGGGCAGGAATGGAAACGTAAATGTAGAGAACAAACTTATAGACAAAACTATAAAATGGAGTAAACCAAGTCCATAGCAGCACTGATTGCAATAGGTAGGACATGGAAGCCACCTAGATGTTCATCAATAGATGAATGGATAAAGAAGTTATGGTACATATATACAACGGAATATTACTCATGCATAAAAAGGAATAAAATTGAGTCCGTTGTAGTGAGATAGATGAACCTAGAGCCTGTTACACAGAGTGAAGTAAGTCAGAAAGAGAAAAACAAATACATATATTAACACATATGTATATGGAATCTAGAAAATGGTACTGATGAACATTTTTGCTGGGCAGGAATGGAAACGTAAATGTAGAGAACAAACTTATAGACACAGTGGGGGAAGGAGGGGGTGGGACAAATTGAGAAGTAGCATTGACATCCATACATCATCACTGGTAAAACAGATAGCTAGCAGGAAGCAGCTATATAGCACAGGGAGCTCACCTTGGTACTCTGTGATGACCTAGAGGGGTGGGATGCGGGACGGGAGGGAGGCTCAAAACAGAGGGTGTATATGTGCACTGGCATGACTTAAGTGAATAAACAACAACAAAAATAGGTGACTTACATCGTTGTACAGCAGAAATCAACACAATATTTTAAAGCAATTATCGTCCAATTAAAAATGAATTTTAAAATAAACAAGATGGGATAAAAAAATCATTAGGTCATTGTAAGGACTGAAGAAAGTGTCTTTGAAGCACTATTGCAGTGACTTTCACGCAGGGCACTGAGTGTGTAATTTCTCAGTATAACATTAGACAACCAGCTAGCCCTTCTAAGCTTCCATTTTCTCATCTCTAAAATGCGGGCTTTTTTACTCTTTCAGTGGTTTTCAGTGCTGGCTGCAAACTAAAACCACCAGGGGAGTTTTAAAATACTGACTTGACTTAAGTGAATAAACAACAACAAAAATAGGTGGCTTACATCGTTGTACAGCAGAAATCAACACAATATTTTAAAGCAATTATCGTCCAATTAAAAATAAATTTTAAAATAAAATAAGATGGGATAAAAAAATCATTAGGTCATTGTAAGGACTGAAGAAAGTGTCTTTGAAGCACTATTGCAGTGACTTTCATGCAGGGCACTGAGTGTGTAATTTCTCAGTATAACATTAGACAACCAGCTAGCCCTTCTAAGCTTCCATTTTCTCATCTCTAAAATGCGGGCTTTTTTACTCTTTCAGTGGTTTTCAGTGCTGGCTGCAAACTAAAACCACCAGGGGAGTTTTAAAATATACAGATGCCCAGGCTCCATGCCCAGAGATACTGATTTAATTGGTCTGAGTGGGGGCTCTTTGCACTGACAGCTTTTAAATGCTCCCAGGTGAGTCTGATGTGAAAACAGAGTTGAGAACCACTGCAAGAGATGAGGATCACTTTACAAGTTAGCAGTCTAAGCCTCTTATTAAGAAAAGAACAATTTAAGTAATCATTAAAGCTATAAATTTTCCTGCAGATATATCCCAAGGTGATGCCTTTGAAAGTGGGCAATTAACCCTTCAGCAGAAAATGTTTAAAAATTTAAATTCAAGCTCAGCAAAATCAGTCTGTTTAAGGAGAAAATTAATTAAAAGAGGAAAATTTTTATCACTCTAAGAGTGTTCAGCAAACTCTTTTATTGCTTCTGTCATGCTGTTGGAAGGACTCTCATCCCTAAAGTTAAAAAAAAAAAAATCTCAGGCAAAAGAGATATCAATTTTATTTTGTGAAAATACTTGGAACTAATAAGTATGTGTGTTTTTCATAGCTCCCTTGGGAAATGCTGTACAGTAAATATAACTGAAAGTAGGAGGTGGAGTGTTTATTCATCATGTATATATTTTTAAAATGCAATTATGAAAAGAACAATGCAATATGGAACATGATATGGCTGCTTAGAATTCCGCATATTTTCTAAAGTGTTTTAGAGACCTCTCCAATGCCTAAGACTCATAAAATTATCACCTTGATATCTTGATATCTTACTCAGTCCTTGCAATTTGCATTATTGCATAAATGGTACATATGAAGTTACTTAAAAAACAGAAACAGACTCCCAAACTAAGAGAAGAAACTCATAGTTGGGGGAGACGGGTAGGGAGTTTGGGATGGACATGTATACATTGCTATATTTTGAATGGATAACCAACCAACAAGGACCTACTGTAAGGCAAAAAACAAAAACCCAAAACAGAATGGAATATATCTTCATCTCAAAACAGAATTCTTGTAGGAAAAATAGGTTATATTCTCTTAAAATATGAACCAAAAAAAAAAAACCTGTGGAGAACTCACACTGGAAGGAATCTTCAAAAACAGTGGAATGAGAACTGAAATATGACAGTATATAGAGGTGTGATCCCAAGCTATAGAACAAATTGTGTGGCCTTGGGAAATTATTTAGCCTGTAGAGGACATCTGCTTGCAGACAAGATGAAGTAAAAGGGACCTGATGTATATTCTCAACCAAAAAGCAACACAATGACAACAACAAATACACAACAATTTTTAGGACATTGTGATATGAAGGATGACAATCCCTGAAAGATGAGACAAATGAGTGAGCCATAGGACTTCCCAAGAATACAGCCTAAGGGATGCTCCGGGCCATACAACACAGGAAAACAAAATCCAGGAGGAGCCCAGCAGACTTCCTGAGTTGAGCTAATTCCACAGAGACCAAAGCAGCTAGGACTTGCAGGACAGAGTTCAGAAGAGTAGAGGTCTGCACAGAGACAGAATCCTGAAGATCTGCAAAAGGTCTTCCTTGAGCGTTCAGCAGGGTGCTGATGGTACTTATGTATGAGGAAACTCACAAGGACAAAGAAGGAACCATTTGATGGGTTAAAAGGAACAGTAGCAAGTGTTCACAAGGGCTGGGAATAATGCCCGTTCCTACAAACCAGACTGAAAGCCTCATAATTCAGACTATTCAGAAGGATCTTACCCCAGGGGTGGGGAACAATTGTGTCACTCAGTCATGCCCGAATCTTTGTGACCCCATGGACTGTAGTCTGCCAGGCTCCTCTGTCCATGGGATTCTCCAGGCAAGAATTCTGGAATGGGTAGCCATTCCCTTCTCCAGGGGATCTTCCAAGGATCAAACCTGGGTCTCCTGCCTTGCAGACAGATTCTTAACCGTCTGAGCCACCAATTAGCCATAGGACTAAGCACTTCTCTGGTCTCACCCAACAACTCTGTAAGAAAGACCCAAAAGAATCTAATTGTTTCCAACAACAAGTACATTGCAGATAAAAGTGCAAGAATATTTATAGGGCTACAAAGATATCCAACAGCCAACAATGTTTGGTGTCGGGAGCCAGCGTGAGGAATCCCGCCCATGACAAGGTCATGCAGAAGGAAAATAAAACAAATTGTGTGGCCTTGGGAAATTATTTAGCCTGTAGAGGACATCTGCTTGCAGACAAGATGAAGTAAAAGGGGCCTGATGTACATTCTCACCCAAAAAGCAACACAATGACAACAACAAATACACAACAATTTTTAGGACATCGTGATATGAAGGAGGACAATCCCTGAAAGATGAGACAAATGAGTGAGCCATAGGACTTCCCAAGAATACTGCCTAAGGGATGCTCCAGGCCATACAACACAGGAAAACAAAATCCAGGAGGAGCCCAGCAGACTTCCTGAGTTGAGCTAATTCCACAGAGACCAAAGCAGCTAGGACTTGCAGGACAGAGTTCGGAAGAGTAGAGGTCTGCACAGAGACAGAATCCTGAAGATCTGCAAAAGGTCTTCCTTGAGCGTTCAGCAGGGTGCTGATGGTACGTATGTATGAGGAAACTCACAAGGACAAAGAAGGAACCATTTGATGGGTTAAAAGGAACAGTAGCAAGTGTTCACAAGGGCTGGGAATAATGCCCGTTCCTACAACCCAGACTGAAAGCCTCATAATTCAGACTATTCAGAAGGATCTTGCCCCAGGGGTGGGGAACAATTGTGTCACTCAGTCATGCCCAAATCTTTGTGACCCCATGGACTGTAGTCTGCCAGGCTCCTCTGTCCATGGGATTCTCCAGGCAACAATTCTGGAATGGGTGGCCATTCCCTTCTCCAGGGGATCTTCCAAGGATCAAACCTGGGTCTCCTGCCTTGCAGACAGATTCTTAACCGTCTGAGCCACCAATTAGCCATAGGACTAAACATTTCTCTGGTCTCACCCAACAACTCTGTAAGAAAGACCCAAAAGAATCTAATTGTTTCCAACAACAAGTACATTGCAGATAAAAGTCCAAGAATATTTATAGGGCTACAAAGATATCCAACAGCCAACAATGTTTGGCATCCTATCAAAGATTACTGGAAAGAACAGAAATAATTTTAATATAATTTTAAGTATAGTTATGAAGTAACATTCAATCCTCTGAATATAGTCAAGGTATTAATAAAAATATCACATATTTTTATTCACTACCTTGATATAATTGGATTTCCCTGGTGGCTCAGAAGGTAAAGAATCAGCCTGCAATGCAGGAGACCCAGGATCTGTCCCCTGGTCAGGAAGATCCCCTGGAGAAGGGAATGGCTACCCACTTCAGTGTTCCTGCCTGGAGAATCCCATGGACAGAGGAGTCTAGCAGGCTACAGTCCATGGAATCACAAGCAATTAGACAAGACTGAGCAAGCGATAACCCCTGTAACAGTCAATTAAATTAACAAAACAGTCAAGCAAATCAATCAACAAGGGAGGTAAAATTATAAAGGGACGACCGAGGATGAGATGGCTGGATGGCATCATCTGCCTGGAGAATCCCATGGACAGAGGAGTCTAGCAGGCTACAGTCCATGGAATCACAAGCAATTAGACAAGACTGAGCAAGCGATAACCCCTGTAACAGTCAATTAAATTAACAAAACAGTCAAGCAAATCAATCAACAAGGGAGGTAAAATTATAAAGGGACGACCGAGGATGAGATGGCTGGATGGCATCACTGACTCGATGGACGTGAGTCTGAGTGAACTCCAAGAGATGGTAATGAACAGGGAGGCATGGCGTGCTGCGATTCATGGGGTCGCAAAGAGTCGGATACGACTGAGCGACTGAACTGAACTGATGAGGATCTGATGTCACCATGAAAGTATTTGGTGTTTCTCTAGATACGAGGAGATGCAAGGATTGAGATCATGAAATCTGTTCCTAAGAAACCTCCAACTATTAAAGAGCATCTAAGGATGGACATGAGTTTGAGCAAGCTCTGGGAGTTGGTGATGGACAAGGGAGCCTGGCATGCTGAAGTCCATGGGGATGCAAAGAGTTGGACACGACTGAGCAACTGAACTGAACTGATCTAAAGAGCTGTCCCACCAGATTCCCTGGAGCACAGAGTGCCTCACTCCACCCTGAACTAACTCAGGAGTTGTTGAAGGTCAAGAGCTATTGCAGCATGGGGTTCAATCTCCATGGCAAATGGCAAATGGCAAATGCCATTGCTGTTCAGTCATTGACAACGCTCTTGATAAGTGCCCTTTTGTAATTGATACATTGAATTAAAAAAGCAAGATCCAATTATATTCTGATTACCAAAAATAAATAAATAAAAAGCACTGCAAATTAAAGACAAAAATAGGTTTAAAGCAAATGAATGAAAAAAAGATATACCAGGATATTACAGCAAAGAAAGCTGGAGCTATATTAAAGGTTATATCAATATCAGACAAAGTAGATATTAGAACAAAAGAAATCACTAGAGAAAAATGAAATCATTTCATAATAGTTTGTTGTTTAGTTGCTCAGTGGTGTCCGCGACTCTTTGCAACCCCATGGACTGTAGCCCACCAGGCTCCTCTGTTCATGGGATTTCCCAGGCGAGAATACTGGAGTGGGTTGCCATTTCCTTCTCTGAGGGATCTTCCAGACCCAGGGATCAAACTTGAGTCTCCTGGATTAGCAGGAAGATTCTTTACCACTGAGTCACTGTTTTGCCAAAATTTTCACTTTCATCTCAGATACAAAGGTTTTGTTAACAAAATAAGCCACTTGTTATATACAAATAAATAATACAAATATTTATTGGAGAATTATCTAGCATCTCTTCAATATACCAACATTAAAAGAAAAGAAAAATAGAGCAGAGAATACATCACCAAATTGGGTTTTGACCAATATCCAGACTTAAACAGTGCTGGTAAGTTCTGTGTCACAGCACATCTGGAGTCACAACTGGGAATGGGTACTCGGCAGCGTGTCTGTTCCATGGGTGAGACTTCAAAAATTACAACTCGGGTTCCATTTAAAACCCCAGGAGGGTTGCAAACTGATATCACCATCAACCTGTAACCAGATTGCAGCTCTGGTTTCCTGTTAACACTGTTTTATTGTGTGAAACTTGGAATGTGGTTAAGCCTGGGGCTTGGTTGGCCAGGCCCCCTCAAGGGGCTCAGCAATCTCAGGATTCCTCCCTCATCTTATCTGAGTTCAGTTCAGTTCAGTCGATCAATCTTGTCTGACTCTTTGCAACCCCATGAATCGCAGCTCACCAGGCCTCCCTGTCCATCACCATCTCCCTGAGTTCACTCAAACTCATGTCCATCGAGTCAGTGATGCCATCCAGCCATTTCATCCTCTGTCATCCCCTCTCTTCCTGCCCCCAATCCCTTCCAGCATCAGAGTCTTTTCCAGTGAGTCAACTCTTCGCATGAAGTGGCCAAAGTACTGGCGTTTCAGCTTTAGCATCATTCCTTCCAAAGAACACCCAGGGCTGATTTCCTTTAGAATGGACTGGTTGGATCTCCTTGCAGTCCAAGGAACTCTCAAGAGTCTTCTCCAACTGCTGCTGCTAAGTTGCTTCAGTCGTGTCTGACTCTGTGCGACCCCATAGACGGCAGCCCACCAGGTTCCCCCGTCCCTGGGATTCTCCAGGCAAGAACACTGGAGTGGGTTGCCATTGCCTTCTCCAATACATGAAAGTGGAAAGTGAAAGTGAAGTCGCTCAGTCGTGTCTGACTCTTAGCGATCCCATGGACTGCAGCCTACCAGGCACCTCCGTCCATGGGATTTTCCAGGCAAGAGTACTGGAGTAGGGTTCCATTGCCTTCTCTGGTCTTCTCCAACACCACAGTTCAAAAGCATCAATTCTTCGGCGCTCAGCTTTCTTCACAGTCCAACTCTCACATCCATACATGACCACAGGAAAAACCATAGCCTTCACTAGACGGACCTTTGTTGGCAAAGTAATGTCTCTGCTTTTGAATATACTGTCTAGGTTGGTCATAACTTTTCTTCCAAGGAGTAAGCGTCTTTTAATTTCATGGCTGCAATCACCATCTGCAGTGATTTTGGAGCCCTCTCAAATAAAGTCAGCCACTGTTTCTACTGTTTCCCCATCTATTTGCCATGAACTGATGGGACCGGATGCCATGACCTTAGTTTTCTGCATGTTGAGCTTTTCTACACATGGACATCACCAGATGGTCAACACTGAAATCAGATTGATTATATTCTTTGCAGCCAAAGATGGAGAAGCTCTATACAGTCAGCAAAAACAAGACCAGGAGCTGACTGTGGCTCAGATCATGAGCTCCTGATTGCCAAATTCAGACTTAAATTGAAGAAAGTAGGGAAAACCTCTAGACCATTCAGGTATGACCTAAATCAAATCCCTTATGATTATACAGTGGAAGTGAGAAATAGATTTAAGGGCCTACATCTGATAGATAGAGTTCCTGATGAACTATGGACTGAGGTTCATGACATCATTCAAGAGACAGCATATTATAGCTCCCTATTATTAACGCTTTCCTAGCTGCCAGGCAGAGTGCTGAATGCTTAACTCATATCACCTTAGTTCAACTTCACATACCAACCACATCATAAGGTAGATGTTTTACCAATGAAGAGAATAAGGCTAAGAGGTAAAATGACTTCTGAGCATCTCCTGGCAGAGAGCAGCTCAAACCTTAGGGATGCATGATTCTGAAGGTTTGTGTTCGTAATCAACACACAACACCCTCCAATTCCAAGAGTGAACGAAACTCACAGGGTGCCTATCACATGATAGGAGGGGTGTATTGAATCCTTCCAACAATCCTATGAAATTGGTCCTAACTTGTTTAGTCACTAAGTCATGTCTTAGTGGGTCATGGCTGCATGGGTCTCTGCAGCCCCATGGACTGTAGCTTGCCAGGTTCCTCTGTCCATGGGATTTCTTGGGCAAGAAAACTGGAGTGGGTTGCCATTTCCTTCTCCAGGGGATCTTCCTGACCCAGGGATCAAACCCACATCTCCTGCATTGCAAGCAGATTCTTTGTCACTGAGTCACCAGGGAAATCCTTCCCCTTTAACAGATGAGGAAACTAAAAGGTAGAGAGGTTAGTCAACTTGCTGATAAGTTGCATCCGAGATGCAAACCCTGGTTGCCTGGACTGACAATCAACAGTCTTACCACCTCTGAAGTTAGAGGTATGCCTCTTTTTTGTGCAATCACTGGCCTGGGGATATAAAATGTATGAACTGATCCCTTCCTTCAAGGAAATCAACGTTGAGAGAAACTCTTATGCTAACAGGATAAGTCAAAATCAGGATACAGCATGACATGCCCTCTGTATTAGCTGTGTCTACTATGTAAAAATATGTGCAAGAGATGTCTGTAAAGTATTCGTATATCTCTGTCCGTGGGCAGTAATTCCACTTTTGGCAATCTATCCTGAAGAAATCACCAACAATGTGATCAAAATGTATGTGTAAAAATAACACTGTTTATAATAACCAAGATGTGGAAACAAATGTTGATCAACAGATGAATGAATAAAGTAGATGTGATATACAGATAGATAGATAGACAGCTAGATAGATAATGGAATATCTCAGCCATGATAAAGGATGGAATAATGCCACTTGCAGAAACATGAATGCAACTAGAGATTTCATACCAAGTGAAGTAAGTCAGAAAGACAAATGCCGTATGATGTCACTTACATTAGAATCTAAAATATGATACAGATGAGCCTGTCTACAAAACAGAAATAGACTCACGGCAGTAGAGAACAGACTTATGATTACCAACAGTGGGGTGGGTGGAGGAAGAAAGGGTTGGGAGTTTGGGATTAGCAGATACAAACTATTATATACAGAATGGATAAATGACAAGGTCCTATTGTATAGCATAGGGAATTATGTTCAATACTCTGTGATAAACCACAGTGAAAGAGAATATTTTAAAAATAATGAATGTTTTTAATGTGAATGTAAAGATGCTTCTTACAGCAAAACATGATAGCTAAAGTTGTCACCCCCAATGAGAATGTTAAATTCATTGTGACAAATCTATATGAAGAGATGGTATGCAGTCACTAAAAGATTATGTTGTAATAATTAATGCTTTTCTAAAATATCTTTTAAAACTTTTAATCACAAGGAGACATGCTCATGATATGGTATTAAGCAAACTAAGGGGGAGGGAAAGAATTGGTAGGTTTAGCACAATTTCAGTCACGTAAAACAATAAATAATTAAAACTAATTATAACAATAATAATAATAATAATGTGAGGAAATAGTCAAAGAATTAACAGTGATTGCTTGTAGCTGGTGACTTATGGATGACTTTTGTCCCTGCCTTTCAGTTGCTATGTTTTCAAATTCTTAGAAAGTCATTATATATTCATAATTTTTAAAACATTTATTTATTTGGCTGTGGCAGGTCTTAGATAAAGCTCATGGGATGTTCCATCTTAGTTGCAGCATGTGGGGTCTAGTTCCCTGACCAGGGATTGAACCCGGGCCCCCTGCATTGGGAGCATGGGGTCTTAGCCACTGGACCACCAGAGTAGTCCCTACATTACTTTCATAGTCAGGAAAAGGTGAACCTAAATTATGTGTGGGATAAAAAGTAGAAGAAAATATAGAAAAATATTAGAAGTAGTTATGATGGTGGTGGATGGTTCATATTTTTTGTTTCTTTTTCAAAACTTTATGTACAGCAATCTGTCACATTTGTAGTGAAAAGATATATGAACATAAAACCAGTTAATACCAGCATTATTTTAGCAGTGAAAAGCTGAAAACAACATAAATATTCAGTTGAAGGTTGGTCAAATGAATTACCTGCACAGATGTTACCTGTGTAAGAGGCTATTATGCAACTGCTGGAACTAATGTCTGCAGTGGGCCTTTAATGGTGGCAGAAATGTTTATGGCATGTGTTTAAGCCAAAATTTTGCATCAAAGACATCTCCCGATTTTGTTACTAACAGTAATTCTACTAATAAGGAAAATAAACTTAAGTATTACCAGTTGTTGCCTATTGGTTATAAATGATTTTCATTGTACTTGCTGTGTATTTCTCTCTGACCATGTTACACATAATGAACACAGGTAGCTTATATGTTTTTTAATTTTTTTAATGGATGAAGGAAAAGCCGGATTCATTTGAGGTTTTCTAATCACTGTTGACTTTTTTCAGTCGCTGTTACCTCCGTTGGCATTACTGTCTTCTCTCCCAGGGACAGTGGTTTGCCACTCTGATTTTAGTTTGGAACCTGAATGACTGTAGTTCCTGGATAAGAAACTGCAGGCCTTGGCTAATAGGTAGAGGAAAAGCTTTAAGTCCGTGGTGACTCAGGTGGTAAAGAACCTGCCTGCAGTTCAGGAGACCAAGGTCCAATCCCTGGGTGGGGAAGATCCCCTGGAGAAGGGAATGGCTCCCACTCCAGTATTCTTGCCTGGAGAATTCCATGGACTGTATAGTCCATGGGGTCACAAAGAGTCAGACACGACTCAGTGACTAACACTTCCACTTTTCACTTTTAGGAGATCTCTACCAAAATCACCCACTCAGAGAATTCCTCCTGCCTGAGTTCAAAGCATAGTTCTGTGTAACCCGCAACTCTTCCCTTAACTTCTCAGAGGCTTGCATGCTAAGTGGTTTCAATCACGTCCGACTCTTTGCAACCCTACGGATTGTAGCTCACCAGGTTCCTCTGTCCATGAGAGTCTCCAGGCAAGAATACTGGAGTGGGTTGCCCTGCCCTCTTCCAGGGGATCTTCCCAACACATGGATCAAACCCCTGTCTCTCGTGTCTCCTGCATTGGCAGGTGGGTTCTTTACCACTAGCGCCATCTGGGAACCCCTCTCAGAGGCTTAGAAGCCAGTATATTGAAGGCCTTTGTGAGCTCAGGCTTTTAAGAGGTGGTGTGTAACTTGTCCTCACCTTCTTGTCCCTTCCATCAGCTGGATGGAGACAGTCATTAGGTCCTAAAGAACAGAGGAGCTACAAGGACAAGGTAGAAACAGCTTCAGCCTCCACTTATAGAAGAGCTGCCTTTCAGTTTGAATACCCACTGAGCACTGTTTCAGAGCAGACCAGGCCCGGACTTCTGGTGTGTGGTTCCATCACATGTCTGGGGCTGTTTATTATTTCAGTCTAGCCCCTACCCTCACTCATCCAAGTAAAGATATATGAACAATACATAGGGCTCAACTCATGAAAGATTAAAAAGTCAAGCTTAGGACTTCCCTGATGGTGGTGAAGAGTCGGCCTGCCAATGCAGATGACCCAGGTTCAACCTCTGATCTGGGAAGATCCCATATTCCTCGGAGCAGCTGAGCTCTGTGTGCCGTAACTTTTGAGGCTGTGTTCTAGAGCCTGGGAACCGCAATGACTGAGCCCACGTGCTGCAGTTACTGAAGACGTCGAGCCCGTGCTCAGCAACAAGAGAAGCCTGTGCACCGCAACTCGAGAGTAGCCCTCGCACAGCAACAAGGCCCAGGGCAGCCAAAAATAAACAAATAATTTCTTAAACTATGTGTCCCTATGGCTAATTCACGTTGGTGTGTAGCAGAAATCAAACCAATATTATAAAGCAATCATCAATCAATTAAAAATAAATATTAAAAATTAAAACGTTTTTAAAATTAAAAAGTCAAGCTTAGAGGAACAGAGTAAGTGCTCATTAAACGTTGGTTGAATGATCAAATGTTTCGGATGCTGAGCAGATTGAACAAAATCAAAGAGGAAGGCAAACTTCATTCCTTCTACCCTTCCAAAAGATGTTGAAGGGGACCTTGAGAGATACTTCTGAATCTCTGCCTCTGCCATATCATCTTTGATGAAAGAAAAGTCTCACCCTCAAGTCAGCTCAGGTGCTTCCGGCCATCCGGGCCCGGGGATTTATTTCAGAAAAGAATCGGTGAGGACGTATCTGCTTCATTAGGCGCGCATCCATGTGGAAGATGGGCCAAAGAAAGATGTACTTCCCAGGCTCTCCAGAGAAAGAACCCGAAGGGTTTTGATGGATATCCCCACAGTCCGAGCGTGCAGCTTTTAAACACTTGACTTAACAACTTCCTTTAATTTCACTGAACATAAGTTATTGATCCTGATCTCTGTTACCTGGAAGCCTCAATCCTGATTGTTAATTGAGCTATTGATTTGGGCTCACATTAACCGTTCCTGAAGGGGTGAATCCTGGGTACGGTGGGCAGGTGGGCTAGCGAAGCAGAGGAGGTGGCAACATGCAGGGAAGGGCTTTTAATTAGTAATAATAGCTTCATACTTAGCCGACCGGTTTGTAATATGTGTGCTGACATTGTGATAGATCAAGAGACAAACCAGCGGTCGTCCTTCTATAGGAAAATTAAATTGGGTCAATTATCTAACTGTTGGGTGATTTCAGATCGTTACTTAACCCAAAATGAACCTCTTGCCATATGCATCGAATCCATAGCTCAGTCCCCAAAGCTTACTCAAGTTTGGAAGCGTAATTAATCAGGTTGGCCTCTCCCCTGCTTTTCCGTCATAGCGCTTTAATGCTCAGAAATTTCCAGCAAACAAAGAAAATGACCATGAATAGGGCAATGGTTGTATAAAAGCATTTACATTTCTGCCATGGAATTATTATGTAGTCATTTGTTGACACCAATTAACTTGGTGGAGAAGATTCCAGAATCTAAATATTGTAAGAGAAAAAAGTCATGTTCCAGAGAGATATATGTAATATGAACATATTTTTAATAAAATAAGCAATTGCCAACAACAATACATGATTTATGGGGCAGGAAAAAAAAAGCGTGAAGTATCCACAACTGACCCTAATATTAGCTAACATTGGGGTGGGTGTGGGGGTGGGCAGGGAGACCACAAATGTATTTTTTAAGATTTAATACATATTTACATAAATCAACCCTGGGATTTCTTTGGAAGGAATGATGCTAAAGCTGAAACTCCAGTACTTTGGCCACCTCATGCGAAGAGTTGACTCATTGGAAAAGACTCTGATGCTGGGAGGGATTGGGGGCAGGAGAAGAAGGGGACGACCGAGGATGAGATGGCTGGATGGCATCACTGACTCGATGGATGTGAGTCTGAGTGAACTCCGAGAGATGGTGATGAACAGGGAGGCCTGGCGTGCTGCGATTCATGGGGTCGCAAAGAGTCGGACACGACTGAGCGACTGAACTGAAGGAATCTCACACTGTTCTCCATAATGGCTGTACTAGTTTACATTCCCACCAACAGTGTAAGAGGGTTCCCTTTTCTCCACACCCTCCCCAGCATTTATTGTTTGTAGAATTTTTGATAATCATTCTGACCGGCATGACATGGTACCTCGTTGTGGTTTTGATTTGCATTTCTCTGATAATGAGTGAAGTTGAGTTGTTAGCTGTCTGTATGCCTTCTTTGGCAAAATGTCTGTTTAGTTCTTTGGTCCATTTTTTATTGGATCATTTATTTTTCTGGTATTGAGCTGCTTACATATTTTGGAGATAATTCTTTGTCAGTTGTTTAATTTGCTATTATTTTCTCCCATTCTGAAAGCTGCCTTTTCACTTTGCTTATAGTTTCCTTCGTTGTGCAAAAGCTTTTAAGTTTGATTAGGTCCCATTTGTTTACTTTTGCTTTTATTTCCATTATTCTGGGAGATGCATCATAGAGAATCTTGCTGTGATTTATGTCAGAGAGTGTTCTGCCTATGTTTTCCTCTAGGAGTTTTATAGTTTCTGGTCTTATATTTAGATCTTTAATCCATTTTGAGTTTATTTTTGTGTATGGTGTTAGAAAGTGTTCTAGTTTCATTCTTTACAGGTGGTTGACCAGTTTCCCCAGCACCACTTGTTAAAGAGATATTTAAAAAATATCAAGTCAGCTAATTCCCTGACAACTACCTGATACATGTTCTAGTATTACCCCACTCTACAGATGGGAAAACTGAGGAACAGAAAATTATGTCATCATTAGCATAAGCTGAGTGAGTGGTCCAGCTGGAATCTGACCCCAGATTCTGGGCTCACAGCACGATGTCTGCTGTCTGTATAAAAGTATGTAGTGGGACTCCAAGAAATTTTTACCTTTTTCACATATTAATACTTTCATATATTATTCAAATATTTTGATAAACACAAACTATTTGTTCAACTGGGAAGAAATAAAATATTATTCAGCGACATGCAATTAGACCAGCGACTACTTTAGTCATTTAACAAGCATTTACTGAGTTCCTACTATGTGCCAATCAGTATGTCAAGAAGTTCACATGTATTATCTCATTTAACTTATGGACTGTTTCTCTACTGTCTTATTATTGCCTGTATTTCACAGATGTGGCAGTGAGAACCTAGAGAAGAAGTAGCTTGCCCAAGTCAATGCAAGAAGCCTGTGGTAAAGGGGAAATGAGCCCATAACTTCCTAGACTGGTGTCACAAAATAGAAACAGAATATAGGTCAGAGGTACAATTTCAAACGTGCTCATAGCCACATTTTTAAAGTAGGAAAGAAACAGGTGAAATTCAAATCAATGTTTTTTTTAATCCACTATATTCAAAATATTATCATTTCAACATGTAGTCAGCATTTTCAAAATTAATCATGAAATAGTGTACAATCATTTTTACCAAATATTTGAAATGCAGTTTGTATTTTGCACTTACAGAACCTCTCAATGTAGACACTAAATATTCACGGCAAATGATCTATCTTTATTTAGAGCTAATAAACGTTACCATTGAAATGAAAGTTTCACAAGATACTGCAAGCACATGTGAAAGTTTTATTGATAACTGAATTATGCATCAGATTTTAAATTTAGCGATATTTAAAGTTCCATTCTTTAGTTGCTCTTCTGTGTGTGTGTGTTAGTCACTCAGTCGTGTCCAACTGTTTATGACCCCATGGAATATAGCCCGCCAGGCTCATCTGTCCATGGAATTCTCCAGGCAAGAATACTGGAGTGGATTGCCATTCTCTTCTCCAGAGAATCTTCCTGACCCAGGGATCAAACCCTGGTCTCCTGCATTCCAGGCAGATACTTTACCATTTGAGCTACAGGGAAGTCCTAGAGTCATGTGTGGCTAGTGGCTACCATATTGGACAGAGGAGATCTGCACAATAAGCGTCATATAGGATGGGACCTATCTGTCTTCTTCACCCAGCAGAGAGCATAAAATATAATCAGTCAGTTCAGTTCAGTCGCTCAGTCGTGTCCGACTCTTTGCAACCCCATGAATCACAGCATGCCAGGCCTCCCTGTCCATCACCATCTCTTGGAGTTCACTCAGACTCACATCCATCGAGTCCGTGATGCCATCCAGCCATCTCATCCTCTGTTGTCCCCTTTTCCTCCTGCCTCCAAACCCTCCCAGCATCAGAGTCTTTTCCAATAAGTCAACTCTTCGCATGAGGTGGCCAAAGTACTGGAGTTTCAGCTTTAGCATCATTCCTTCCAAAGAATACCCAGGGTTGATCTCCTTTAGAATATACCAACCCAGGGTTGGATCTCCTTGCAGTCCAAGGGACTCTCAAGAGTCTTCTCCAACACCAGAGTTCAAAACCATCAATTCTTCAGCGCTCAGCTTTCTTCACAGTCCAACTCTTAACATCCATACATGACTACTGGAAAAACCATAGCCTTGACTAGATGGACCTTAGTC